>JAOXNR010000032.1:15785195-15797203 GCA_028571225.1 Parsonsia alboflavescens | reverse complement strand
TTTCGCAGCCAAAACGACGTCGTTTTGGCTGTTGCGCTCCGCCAGTTGCGTTTTATAGCAATCATGTATATATATATTTAATATCTTTGACTTCAAGGGTCGGATCGGTCCAACCCTTTCTAAATCTTTGTTAACCCTCGACCTTTAAAGGCTGAGTTAAAAGCCGTTATTGCAATTGGGGTGAGATTTTTTAAATCCAATCCTTCAAAAATTTGGGATAGAACCGAATTGATTCAAGGGCCTAGTCTATTTTGACAGTTCTACGGACGGGTTGGAAGAAATCATTAGTTATAAAATATTATAATAAAAACATAGTTTAATTAGTAAAAGCATTTTGACTAATTATAAATTTGATCCATATTTTGTTTCTTGAATGGACATCATTAAGGTTGGAAACAAGGTTTTTCAAATTATAACTTTTTTTTTTCCATTACATATAAATCTCTTTGTCGGTGAAATAGAATAATATATGATTCATTCTTACATTGAATCCGAAATGCAATTTTCATTAAAAGAACTTGGACAATTAACGTTAGCCATTCAACTGTGGAGAGGAACTTGAGATTAGACTGAACTCCTCTAATTATATTTCTTTTTCATTTATTTTTATAAAAATTTACGATACTAACGAGATTATTTTACCAACTGATTTTATGATTTTGTCACAAAATTATTATTATTTTTATCTTATAATATAAGTCATTAGCAACCGATTCTTAAATGTAACAATTTTTTTTTTCATAATTATACATTTATAATTACAAAAATGACTTGTAAAATAGCCTTCTACTACTCATATTGGGGGCTGGTGGGTGTTATGACACTTTAGTTTTGAATTGTGGCAAAAAAGACAAATTTATGAGAAAACCATGGCATCTCTGAAATGGTGAATCACACCAAGGAAAGGTCCGACATGCTCCCATTTCTAAACCACGTAAAGGTTATAAATAGAGGGATATGTTTCCATGGAATTTAGAGAGAACCTATTCTTTAATCACTACAAGCAATGAGCTAACCCCTGCGCTTGATCGGAATAGAACTCACATCCTATATACATAGGCGATGCTGATACTGTACCAACTTTTACCAAGTTTATCATTAGCCATGCCCTTGGAGGCCATGTCATCACTTCACTTAAATGAACAGATGTTAAGTGCCCTTTTGGAAGCTGAAATTAAGGCAAAAAGCAGAACAGAATCCCTTTCAGTTACTGTTTCTGAAGACCATATATGGCTTGCTTTTTAAGGAACAGGCCAAAGCTCACACAGAAAATTGCAGGCATTCAGACAAAGAATATATGTCACATAAGCACAAGTGACTGTTATCAAGATAAAGAAAAAGGAATCTGCACATCTTTAGACAGTAATAATACATCAAAAGTTGATCATACAAATAATTTCAAGATTGTCTTTGCAATGCCATAGTCCAGTTCTTGGGGAGTACTTATTAAGGTTTTGGTCAATGATTCCACAGATAAAAGATTTGCCATGGACAGACAGTTGCCCTCTTGTTAAAGGCCATCTAGAAGTCCAGAGAGCACAAGCTTGAGTCAGCAAAGAAAATTCAACACAAAAAAAAGAAGGGAGGGTGGGGGGTAGGGGGTTGCTGTATGAGGGGGGAGCAGAGGAAGTATCTAAAACCTGTCTTGAGCATGCATGATGAGACTCAGGGTCATTCTTCAAAAAGAGAAGCTTCAGTCAAATGGAAGAATTGGAAGTCCAAAAGGAATCAGTATCAGAGATAGCAGGTGCAATGAGAAGAAAATTGAGTCCCTCTTTTTTCTCCCTTTAGACCATGTTTTCGACCATGCATAAGAGGAAAATTCTAATCTGTCCTTGACTACCAAACACAATCAAGGTCATATTAAACCAAACACAAGAATAATTGAATCTTTTTATTGTTTAAAACCAGTGTGAAGCTGACCAATTATCTTAAGATTCAAATACATGGAAACAATTCAATTAGATAAGCACACGATGTTTTATCTTTCCTAGGCTGCAGAGTGTATCAGAGGATATATATCATATTTTATTGGCTTTATTGCTAAAAATCAGCTGGATTATAACAGAAAAATGTTCAACAGAATCTGTGAGAACAGATATAATTGTATATTTTTGTAGATAGGGGACGGGCCATCTAAGGAATATGTGCAAGAACATTATATTAACATAGGAAGCTTGAGTCACATAGGGCAGGAGGGTATAACCTGTTCAATCACTGGGACTGCCTGGTCCGGATAGAAACTCCAAAAGTGAAACAGAGAACAAGACAGACTAAGAGCTGAGATTGTCCAGAAAACTCACTGCTCATGAATGAGAAGTAGAACTACATTGTCTTGAAATAATTCAACAGGGATAAGTTGGACTCGTTAACAGCAAAATCTAGCACATTATGGCGTACATCAATCTACATAAAAATATTTCAGGTAGAGGAAGCTGAGAGTAAGATCCAATACTGACAAAAATAATTCTTGCATGTGTAATGCAAAATTACATGAAAATAATACATCTTCTTTTAACCTGTAGTTTCCAAACCAATTTAATAGAGAAAGGATAATGATTTCCAATTACAAGGAACTAGTGATGTAAAACACGACCTATTGTGGATGCAGTCAAAAAGATATAACCAATAGGAATCAAAACCAAGCCATATATCAGTTGATCTCCCTCCAATTCGTATAAAGTGAGCAACTATTGGTACACAGAAACAAAGGAGAAATTGTCTTTCCAAGCTTGCTCTACCCAGCCATCTTTGTCAAACGGTGAATGGTGCTTCTTGCAACTCTATTACTGGGATCAAGTTTCATCACAGTTCGCAGGTCTTCAGCTCCAAGCTTATACTTTTCCATACTTTCATATAAAAGGGCACGCTGAACGAGGACTGCCACATTCTTGTCATCGTGTTCAAGCACCTGCAGGACACATGCTGACCAGTAAGTCTCTTGCATAACCAAATCCAAGTGAAGTTTTGATTCAATTGAACAGGAAAGGAATAAAAATCACGACCTCATGAAGCATGTCATGCAAGGAATATCCTGTATGTTAATTTATTATGACCCTGTTCATGGCCCATGAAATACACAAAATTTCAACGAAACACCAATTCCGTGAATAACAAGCATTATGGCATCTAAACATGCAGAAGTCATCATAAAATGAAAGCAAGAGATACAACTAAAATATAGATGGAGGAGAACATTTGTTTCTTCAACCAATAAGGTTCTTTACTTAAACAAGAGGATGCCTTTATTCAGCCAACAAGGTTCATGATTCTTCCTTATTTCCCCCTTGATCCCCTAAGTCAAAGCTCAAACAATTTAAAACCTGAAAAAAATAACAAATGGAAGGGGTGGATTACTAGCCTCTTTTGTTCCCAGTAAACCATGCCTTCACTCTCTCATATAATGTAACAAATCTAAACTCTTCAAAAAGTAATCTTTCCAGAGTAATTTGACTCAAGCTCATAGGTCAAAGGACAAAAGTATGTATTGAAACATTGCCCTTAATTTGTATGCTAAGATCCCTCTTTTAAATGTTTATATCTAACTACAAATCAAGAAAAACTCAATGATCTGATTCTCCTAAAAAATTGTAGCAAATGCAAGAAAGAAAATAAAGGAAATGATCATACTTTTGTGCAATCGGCTACAGCCTTCTTATATTCTCCAACTTCTTTGTAACATGAAGCTCTGCAGGACAGGACCTCCATAGTACCAGAATCACCACCTGCCTTCTCGAGAAGAATGACTGCCCAAGACAACCATTTTATGGCATCAGCATACTGCCCCTGCTTGTGATTATCTAATCCTTTGCTCTTTGCAGATGATGCAGAAACACCAGCAGGCGGAGGTGGAAGGCCATCAAGCTCAGTTGTCCCACCTGAATCATCATTCCCTCCTCCAAATTGTGAATCAAATCCCCAATCATCACCTCCAGAAAATTGCTGGTTCTCAAATCCTTCAGTGCTCTTTGTTGTACCACCATTTGCTGAAAACAATAAGTCAAAATCACTCATACCCGTGGATTGGGCTGAAGGCTGATTCTGAGACTGCCCACTTGGGAATCCAAAATCATCAATACCAGCTGACCGAACTGAAGGTCGACTCTGGGACTGCTTACTAGCAAACCCAAAATCGTCCATGTTTGAATAAGAAGCCCCAGTAGTTGACCCCATTGAGTTACTTTTTGCCTCAGAAAAGTTCTTTGATGGAAAAGTTGGAACATTTGTGGTTGAAGCATTCTGAAAGTCCCCAAACGCATCATCTCCAACCTTACTCTTACTATTTCCTTTACTCCCTGAATTCATGCCGCCACTTGGTTTGGATCCAAAATCAACCAATGATCCAAATGGATCCTTGATGAAACCCATCCCACCCCCAACTCCAATTCCAGACATACTCTTCATGGATGGACCACCAAGATTAGAGCTTTTATTAGCATTCCCATTCAAACTCATATTCGGTTTAGCATTGTTATTGACATTGTATCCACTAGTATAGCTCATAAAACTCTCACTAGAACCCCAATTTCCGCTACTTTTTGCAGAATTACCCGCTTTTGGCAATGAATCTGACATACTCCCCATTGAAAATGTGCTTTTACCGGCCGCAGCTGGTGCAGCATTCTTCAAAGGCACATTACTATTACCCTTGTTTTGGCCAAATGCTGAGTTCACCAGATCACCAAACAAGCTGGGATCTTTCTTTGCAATTCCGATACCAGAACTCCCAGTTCCTGATGGGGTGGAAGAACCCCAGCTCTTTCCAAATATATCCCCAACCATGGACGTCGAGCCCGACATGGACCCACCTCCTGCCTGATTTGAAGCTGCAGGCTGATGAGTCCAAGTGGGTTTATTAGGTTGGTGTGTCCAAGATGGAGTGGTACTAGGCTTTGATGAATAACCACTATAAGCAGATGCAGATGAGTACGAAGAAGAAGTCTTATTCTTTTGATCGTTAAGGGATCGAGAATGGGACGAATTCAACCCCAAATCAAAATCAAAGCCACTTAGAGAACCCGATTTGCCATTTCCTTTACCGTAATTCGAATTCATTCTTCCGCTTTATTACAATTCTATCCTAGAAATATCACAGATTTGCGAAGCAAGAAAATCCAAATTAAAGAGATGAATAAAGCCCAGATCAATATTGAAAAGACATCAAAAGAAAGAAAATAAAAAAAAGAAGTAAAATATCAAGATCAAACAGAGCAAAATGAGATCTGGGTTGGATTCAGAAACGTACCTGATGATAGTGGGATGATCACGAAAGAAGTGATACAAGACTCACAGCAAAAAGGACAAAGGAATTATATGATTCCCCTCAACAACATAGACAGACTAGAGAGAGACGAGGAATGGGCGGAGCTGGTTTTTTATGTGTCCGGAACTTTTCAGCTAACTGTTTGGCTTTTGGATCGGGTAAGAAGTTGGAGTCGTCCTTAAACAAAACTTTGTTTTTTTTGGTTATTTATAAAAAATAATTGTTTTTAATTTAGGTAGAACATCCGAGACTACTCAGGATTCGGTCGAATCGTGTCTGCACTTTCGTAGTGTCTTAGAAGAGCGTTGAACTCGTGATCTTTTATGAGAGCAAGAACCCATCCTTTTGAATTAAGTCTTCCGTGTATTCCATAAATAGCAGTCGTCATTCAAGGATTAACCCTCTTGGGTTGAGTTTTCGAGTAAGAACTAATCCTCTTGAATTGAATCTCACAAGTATTCCACCACACAAGGATTAACCCACTTGGGTTGAGTTTTCACGAATGAAGTCGAGTCTGATAAGCATTCCACCAATAACAATTGCGGACTTAATGTTATTATGGTTGAAAATTAATCATCGTATTTTATGTTCTCATAAGTAAAAGGATATTTCTGTAGTGCTAAAGATTAATTTGTTAAGCAGGCAACTTTGGCTCCTGCATCAATAATTATGTTAGATCTTTTCGTTACTCGTATATTACACAATGAAGATATGCTTCAATCTTTGAGTACAATAGATGGATAAAAATCCCAAATCCTTGGATTTTTTACCATCATGGCTAAATTTTCTGGTGATAATAAAGCGGATCACGACTCAATACTCATAAAAATAGAGCTCAAATTCTCCCCTTTCAAGTGTCGTAATAGTTTTATGTATAACTGAGCAACCAAACACATATCTAAGCTAATGATGAACCAGAAACAAAAAATGAGACAAGGCAAATGCAAACTCCAACAGAGAATCCACGCAGAATAAACTGAGGAGAGCAAAATTGTTATGGTTAACTATAAAATTCTCAGGAATTGTTTCCCTTAAATCCACTGCCTACACCACCACCCTGAGCTACACTTTGGCTATTCACTGATGTTGGCTGCTGTGCAGGAGGGCCTTGTTGATTTGGGGACCAATTCTCTCTTTGAATTGGACCTCTTCTTTCAACTTGCATTGTCTCCCGGCGCCTGTCAAATCGAGGGCGAGGTCTGTTTCGAGTCTGTTGCCTCTCGTTGAATCTATACTGCGGTCTATGGATGACTTTTCCATCAATGAACAGGTCACCTATTTGGAAATCCATGAAAAGCCAATCAGTAACAAGTATGGAAAAACCATTCAGCAGAATGCAATCTTTCAAGTGTACTTACCCCCATAGTCCTTGTTGGGAACATCAAGATATGAATCAGGCAAAACCCATAAAACACCAGGTAGGCCTGTTCAGGACAGGAAATTGAGAATTAATCCAAAAGAGGTAACTAAATAAAGAAAGCAATTCCAAAGAAAAAACAAATCTATATCAAGATCAGATCGAGAAATGATAATCTCAATCAGAACCAAAAGAATAGTAGTTCTCTTGATCTTTACATTCCATCTTACACAGCTAATTGAGCAAGAAGGCAACCCAAAAAAAAAAAAACAGAAAGAGAAGGGTGCTGCCTCCAAGATCTGTAACGTAATATTTTAATTATCATTTTATTTGATAGTCAAATTAGGACAATTGGTTTTGTTTCCTTTACTATTAGGACATGACCAATAAGGGACTTGAGCACAGCATAAACATTATATAAAGAATGTAAAAACCAATTTGGCAAAGAGATCAGCTATATAAAATCAAAAGATATGCATGAGAGACATAGTAAGTGGGGGAGACTGAGAACAAATGGAACTTCTTAAATCAGCAATTAGACTACCACATCAAAATTCCACAAAAACTTCATATGCATACCTTTAACTTTGTACGAAAGTTCTTCTGAGATCAAAGCACCAAAACCAGTGTATGTCGTTGTACAAACAGAGTAAATCTTCTTCTTTGCCTCTTCTTCACTGCATGCACAAAGAGAGAATCACATTATAAACCTAAGCACATGCAAGTCATGAACCAACGTTGATAAACAACTCTCCAAGCAGACACTAAATTTATTTGTTGATGTCATGGAATAATTATGCTCTATTTTTGCCTGATGGGTTATACCTATTATTTTGTTTCCACCTTGGACCTAATCATATGGCATCATCACATCCTCTTTTCTCAAGGAAAAATTTTCAACTTCCATAACATACACAAGTAGATGACTAGATGTTCAAGAATTTTAGCTTCAATTCCATAATCATTTCCAGAAACCATCAACCCTTTAGAAGGTCACTTGCATTTGCACATCAAATCCAACAATTTCTGCTTCGTGTAAATCAGAATTACAGAATGCCAAGTTTTACACTCCACATAAGCACGCGACTCCATCCAAGAAACTGGAAAAATCAATTATGCAGCTGTACACGAGGAAAAATATGCCAATCAACAATTCAAACAAACTCGACATTTAAGATTGGGAAAATGATTACCACTCCAATAAAAACGTAATCTTGAGTCAGAAGTGAGCACAGTCGTTATCTTTTTCATCAATTCATCGTTGAAGAGATTGATTAAAACATAAACATAAACCACTCAATGAACAAAAAATGAGAATTGAACCTTCCAACCACGGAGGCTAGGGTTTTGACATAAGCATTGATCATCGCTTCCTCGGAGGGTCTAGGATCATTGGGGAACTCAAGAACTATAAGCCAGTGCTCATAGTCACAGCCGTCGAGTAGTATAGTCTCCTTGGGAGGCCGGTTGCTCCAATTTGGCGAAGGGTCGTTCAAGGGCGAGTAACCCGAACCAGACGCCTTGTTCCTTGTTGGTACATTAAATGGATGGGGAGCGGGCCGCCGCTGGTACTGAATGTCTAAGAGTGGGAGAGACAAGCGTAGGATCGAGCAGGAAGGAGAAGATAGAGTGCGGGAGAGAAGAGCTGCCAACGTGCGCCGGGTCGCAAAGACCGCCATGGCCGGTAGCTTTTGCAGTGGCGAAATGAGCAGTGAGCTTCCTCCAACCACAGGTAAGTTGGATATTTCTATTTTGCCATTTCGGGTTCGGGTTTTTTTTAAACCAGTAAGCACGCATTTGACAAATGACATATAAAAGCAAGGAATATTAGACTATTTATGATTTAGTCCCTTATGTTTTTCTTTAACCAATTAAATTGTGTGTATTTTGTCACATTTAATTTTCATGTGAGGAAATCTATGGTTTTGTTTTTTTCCTTTTTTATATTATTATTTTAAAATCAAGGTCTATTATATTTGTTTTTAAATCATATATTAAATATTTTAGATATTTCAAAAACATAATTAAGTAATAAAAATTATCCGCACAAATAAAAATATAAACCTAGTAATTAATAGTTATCCCAATAATGGAATTACTAATTCAATATAGATGTTTAGCTTATATTGTGGCATGTATATGTCCCCAATTGTGTACCTCTAGCCTATTCAATGAATTTGGAAGGAACCATTGATCTTGAGAAAAGGAGGGAGGAAAAGAAGCCAAGTTCTCTCTGTCTTGAATGGAGAGAATAAGAGGAAAAGAGGAGACAAATACTCCTATTTTCTTTTCGAAACTTTCTCTCTTCATACATAAGAAGAAAAATATGGATCTTGAATCAATTTAAATAATCAAATTAAACGTTATAAGTAATTGAATATATAAAATTCAAAATTTTAACCAGTCAATTCTTTTCTTCTCACCTAACTCACAAATAAGTGAAAATCAAAATTTTTTTTTTCTCTTCTCGTAAACTATGTGTTAGTGAAAATTTAGAAGACATTTCTAAGAAAAAAAAAAAAAAGGAAAAATGAAAAAGGAAAATCAAAGATACAAAATTGATCAAATTTCTCTAACAGGAATTTTCAATTAGAAGAAAAAAAATTGGCTGTAAAAAAAAAAAAAAAAAAGAGAAGAAGAAGAAGAAGAAAAAATTAAGCAAATTGATGAACAGAGATATCTTGATCTCTATTAACAAATTTGAAGTGTTTGCATCCCAAATGTCTGCACTTTTGCATTCTCACATTCAGAGATGAGATTTAGGGTTCCAATGTGCTTCAAATTGATGTTCTGAAACCTTACATTCTCACAAGGTGCATGAGCACTACACATTAGACTCACTGCTTCATGTGAAATTGATGTTCCATATATGTTTTGGTAGAACACATCTATGATTTTCACCAATGATGACTGCAAAAAAAGGAAAAAAAAAAAAAAAAAGAAAAAAAAGTAAAACGCCCGTCATCATCATCAAATTATAATTAAGAAAAATTCGTACTCAAAAAGAACTGAGAATTTAATTTGTACCTTTTTATCGCTTCCGCCATAGTGTTGATCAATGATGATGGGATTCTTGACATCTTCCATCCTAATATCTTGGAAAAGCATTCCTGCAGCTACGCTTGGACCCGAATCTGAATATGTCTTGATTCTTATCCCATTTGTAGTACCCAACAATGTACAATTTTTCACAATGAGCCCTCTAACATCCAATTCATTGTCGTACTTCCCAAGACTCCCAACACTGTTTTTAATTTTAGTCCAAATAAAAAAAAATTAATGTAGTTAATTAACGATTTAATTATGTTCCAAGACTTATGTCATGGGATAGAGATAGTAATTGTTACCTAATGCCATGGCCGGGGCCGCAGGTGACCTTGTTGATGGTAATGTTGACAGCACCTTGGCCGATGGAGATACAATCGTCGCCTGTTCTAATAATAGTTCTTGCAACTTTCACTCCTTGGCATTTGCTAATGTGGATTCCATCAGTGTTTGGACTGTCATTTGGGGCTGTAATTCTTGTGCTATGTATCCTAATTAGATAGCTGTTGGTAATATGCATGTGAAATCCCATGGAGTTCAAGAAATTGATCTGCTTTATCTTGGCATTCTTTATATTGTTGAATTTAAGAGACTGCAAGAAAAAAAAAGTCAAAGAAGGATATATTTGTCAATTCATAGAATTGGCGAGTTTTGTTAGCTTGGTGGGATTGATGGGTTGTGTTCTCTGAGTCAATAGTCGGGTAAGTGAGGAACCAGGACTGTTAATTCTCGAATTATAAAAATAAAAAAAAAAAATGGAGGGAAGAATTACTTACGGCTGGCAAATGGATGCAAGAAGGGTTAGTCTTGCAATCATTGTATTGCCAAAGTTCTTGGCCTTGGCCATCAATGGTGCCTCCGCCGGTTACTATCAAGCCCTCGACGCTATCGAATGTGATCCAACCTTGGCTGGAGTATTCAGAAACATCAGACACTGCTTTTAGGTTTCCCAAAAATTGAAAAATTGGATTGGGGTTAGCACATGGCCCTTGAAAGATGGTTTCTGCAAGTGCAAAATCTCCGGCCGGAACGAAAACCCGGGCTCTTCCATTGTAATCACAGGCAGCCCTCCATGTTTTAACAAAAGCCTGTATAGTGACGTGATGAAACAAATGACATTTATCAAATCAGATCGAGAGATTTTAGGTTTGAATAAAAAAAAAAAAAGAGGATGCTAAATGCATTTATATAAATAAAAATAAATAAATAAATAAATAAATATATATATATACGATTTTGCTAAGGCGCGTTCCAACCGTTATCATAACGGAATTCTTACTATAGTACTCATTCAGCTAAACAAGCGGAGCAAGAATTCCATTACGGTAACGCGTGTAGAGCACGTCTTAGCAAAGCCGTATATATATATTTATATAACAAAGAAATAGTGGATTGAGTGGGATTCATGACCTCTGTGGAAGGTTCTTTTCCAGGCTTGGCACCAAAGTTGAGAACATTAAAAATGACTCCAGGACCCGCACCACCATGACCGCGACCCCCACCGCCACTGTGGTGGCCGCCGGCGATGTTGGCTTCGGAATACGCCAGAGCTGAACACAAGATCAGAAAAAGGATTGTGACAGCTCTAATTGCCATGGTGGCCATGTAATTTTTTTTTTTGTTTTTTTTAATATATTATCAACTTCGTGCTCCTACCCAGAGGTATGGGAATTCAAGGGTAAGAGCTATCTTTTTCTCCATTCAATATTGGGGTTTTTCCCCTTTTTGTAAAAGAGAGAAATGCATGGCAACCATGAGTGTAAAACTTCTTTGTTGATTCTGCGTTTATTTAGGGATGATTCCTCTCAACCTCAAGTTCTTGAAGCTTTCTAAATTTAGTTTTTTCATCAATAAACAAAAAATATAAAAAAAATCTATTTTTAACTAAGTTTACTTTAACTCGTCATTCGTTAATGAAAAAATTAAAAATATTGAAAATTTAGGTGGTTTTTTTCCCCGAAGATGCACGAATTATACTATTCTATAAAGAACCTCTCAAATTAAGTGGCTTTTTTTTTTTTTTTTTTTTTGTAAAATTTCAATTCCATTCATTTAATATCCCTTTGATATGCTTGGTTTTGATATATAAAATATATTTGTTTTAGTCAAAATTTTTCTACAATTTCTTTAATTTTCTATATATCTATATATGAAAAGTTCAAATAAAAAATCACAAATGTTATGAAAATTGCATGGATATTGTTTATATATATATATATATATATATATATACATACAAAAATATAAATATATAAATATATATATTTAGAGGAATGATAGTGTGTGCTTGACCGTGCACACTAATGAGTACAGTAGTTAGTCAACTAATGGTCAACTAACGGT
>JAOXNR010000032.1:15774479-15785095 GCA_028571225.1 Parsonsia alboflavescens | reverse complement strand
ATATATAAATGTTATGAAGCATTATTATAGAGCATACTCTATATCCTTATGATGCATTCCTATTAAATTTCATACGAAAATGCTATAAGGCATTAACAAATAGACTCCACGTTCTCATTCTCGACTCCACATCCTCATCCTCATGACAAGTATTCTTCTTAAGTCTCTTACTCTATGTATTAATTATTTGTATTCTTCTGAAATTAATTAAGAATACCAATATGCCCATATGTAGGAAGACAAAATGTTCATATGAATGCTCACATTTCAAGAAGGATATGGAAGTTCACTCTCTCAATTATCCGTCATATGTCCTTTAGAAATTTACTTACTTAATCCACGATTTTGAAAATTTATACACAATAACCCACTTAAAAAAGAATTATATAACACAAAAATTAAAAAGCTTTAGAAACATGCAGGATGTTTACAAGATTTTTAGTGTAATAGGAGCCGGGAATGCTGTTCTGTCATAGTTTTTCTCACCATTTTGCTGTTAAATATTAAAATACAAACACATTTGTCCATTCTCCCTCATTTTCTTTTTATCTTTATCCTTATGTTCCGGCATTATTGTCTTGCGTCACCAGTTCCATGCGGGCACTTGTCCCTTGTCAGCACAGATATTGAAGGCCAAGCCATAATTAATTTAGGTAGTAATATTAATTATTAATATTTCCGATTTTCTTAGAGCTGCAAAATTCAATCTTTTAACTCAATCGGAGGAGTATCCCAAGCTGGAAAACTACAATCGCAAAGGCCATACATGTGATGTATTTCTTGGGTGTCGTATCATATTAGTTTCTTGTTAGTCTTTTCTTCCCCGAAGTGCAGAGATGTCGAGCCGGACTTATGATCTTGTGGGCCGAGTTCACCCGTCTCAGAAATTCGATGTTGATTCATTATTGGGATATGCTTCTGCTAATGTTGAGGGGTTCCCTGTTTCTGTTTCTAGATTTCTTGTTTCTCAGGTATGAACTGCTCAGTCTTGTTCTTTTTTTGTTTTCCCAAATTGGAAGCTTTGAATTGAATCTAACCGGATTCTGTGTTGGGGTTTAATAATTCCCTCTTTTTTTATTCTAATTTGATTTGGATGATCGGAAGATGCTGGAAATGATAAAAAAAGTTTCCATTTTGATGTTCCGATGATGTTGTTTGGATCAATTGAAAACCCTCTTATTTATGAGCCCTTTGAAATTTTCAGTAGCTCTGTTTATTCAGGCATAAGTTTTGTTGCTGAGTGAATCTGGGATAGAGGTTTTGGAAATGAAATGCTGAGAGGAAGTTTAAGAATTGAACATGTACTTGTGTAGAATCAACAATGTATGTGTTTATGTATCAAAGCGTTTGGCTTGAAAGTTGCTGAAAAAATGAAAGAAAACAAATCAAACTTACAAAAGGGAATATTCTTGAAGGCATTGTTAAAAAGCAAAAAAAAAAAAAGATTCTGATTATGACTTCAAATTTGAAACTTTTGTATACTCATTTAATGTAGATTTTGGTGCTTAGACCCCAAAACAAAAGACTAAAAAGAGAATGGTCCAAAACGAAGTGTTTTAATATTTTCATTCTTCATTGTTTTAAGCCTTAGCGGATTGCTTGGCATCCGATCTATTCAATATCTGCATAATGTAATATCTTTATTTCACACTATATTGCCAAATCCTTGGTTCTGGAACTGGGGTTTGGCAAAGCCAAGGGAAACACATTGGAACCATATCTTTGCTTTCCCAGCTAAGGCTAAAAATTTCATGGATTGTGACTTCTGCAATGGTGAACACCGAATGCTTTTGTGGACTTCATGATATTAGGTTACTGACGTTGATATCTGACATTCACTTTGTATTAAACTGCCTCTCAGGAAACAAAGCAAAATCTTGAATTTGGATTTTTTCATTCAACATGTTTCCATAACAGTTTAACTATCTGCTATGTGTTGGCATTTGGAAGTTGTTCTTGCTGGAAATACATGAACTTAGTGTTCCATAATGTATAAGTTCATTCAGTTGTGGGATGCTTAACTATTATTGATTTCTTTTAAAACCTGAGATTTGTTGCTCAACCTCCCTGGGGAAAAAGAAAAATTCATTAAACATTTGAAGATTGATTTCTTAATTGCAATTTAATTTGGAGTTGACTGTGCTTCAGTTTGGACATGGTCAATCGAATCCCACATTTCTCTTGGAGGTACATTCAGGGTCCTTTATCAAGAGATATGTTCTGAGGAAGAAACCTCCTGGAAAATTGCTTGCATCTGCACATGCTGTTGAGAGAGAATTTCAGGTTTGACTTTTCTTCCTCAACATTCTCAAATGAATGTCTTATTCTTCAAAATCTTTGAACTTCACCATTTTTTTTACGTCATTAGGGTTACACTACCTTCTGTTTGTGCAGTTCTAATGGTGGATGTTTCAGGTTCTACATGCTTTAGGTGCTCATACTTTGGTTCCAGTTCCAAAAGTCTTCTGCTTGTGTACTAATTTGAGTGTGATTGGGACACCATTTTACATCATGGAATATCTGGAAGGACGCATATTTATGGACCCTAAACTACCTGTACATGCTTCTACTTTTAAACCCATAAACCAAGCTGTTTTTTCTTTGTGGATAAAGATAATTTGTCCTCTACTTGAACTTGATGAGTTAGAGTTTAAAGATGTTTATCTGGTTAGGGTATCACTCCTACGCAAAGAAGAGCACTCTACAATGCAACTGCCAAAGCTTTGGGTTCTCTGCATTCTGCTGATGTTGATGCCATTGGTCTAGGGAATTATGGGAAACGCACCCATTACTGTACGCGACAGGTGGTTTTCCGTGTCTGCATAGCTGTGCTCTTTTATTCAACCTTTATCAGCAATATGACAAGTGAAAGGAAGACCAAAACTTAAAAAAAAAAAAAAATCATGTGAAATACATAATTAAATTGTTTGGATTTTATTTTTAGTTGAATTGCCATTCTGTTTCTTTAGGCCTTTGAAGATCTCATAACTGGAAGTAGAATTTGATTAGTAAAATATTTCTCGAATTCCAGGTAGAAAGGTGGGCTAAACAGTACCTTGATTCAACTGGTCATGGTAAGTCAGAGAGGAATTCAAAAATGCTAGAGTTGGCTGACTGGTTGCGACAGCATATTCCTGTTGAGGATTCTTCTGGAGCAACAGCCGGTTTAGTGCATGGTGATTTCCGGATGGATAATCTTGTATTCCATCCTGTTGAGGTGCTGTGCTTGTGAATAGCTTAATGCCATATATACTCCATTGATGCTTAAATAATCACAAAATTTTTTTTACAAGTATACTATTTCTTTTTGATAAATTTCCTTATCTGCCTATCTTAGACAGCATTTGAGAGCCAAGTGTGATCAGACAGAGTTCATGTCACATTTCTATGTGAAATGCTAATAACTTCTCAATTATGTGTTCTGCAGGATAGAGTGATTGGGATTCTTGATTGGGAATTATCAACTTTGGGCAATCAGATGTGTGATGTTGCATATAGTTGCTTGGTAATATTGACTTCTTGTTACCTGTTTGGTAAAGTAAAACATTTAAATTGGTTGGAGGTTGGATCACATTATTTCTAGTCTGTTGTCAGATACACAAGTTTACTCCACTACTTTCTATCAAAGTTATGATTTACTGATTCTTTGTTATTGATTTCCATTTTGGTTAATTATGTCCTTGTCATGTTCAAGGTGTACTTTTAAGTTTCTTTATAAATTGTGATGTTTGTGAGGATTCCATGACCTTTCAAATTCACTATCGTTTTTATCTCATAACAGCATTACATCGTCAATATTGCAACTGATGGCATGGAAGAGAACGGAGGTTTTGAAATGTCTGGATTTCCTGAAGGGGTTCCTTCACTGCCAGAATATCTTTCTCATTACTGCTCTGCTACTGTAAGTGCCGCTTCTTTAATGGTAATTGAGGGACTGAAGCTTATAATTCTTGGGGTTGGAGTTGATGTTGGGGTGCAGGACTAGTGCCTGGAGCACGGTTTATTTAAGTTGACACACGTTCAGCTCAATATCCATCTAAGTGCTCTATATGCCAAGAAGGTGTTTATATTCCTTGAAAAGCATACCAATTTCATGCCTTTAGATAATGCCTGATTCAGCGTAAACCAAATGAAACTGCAATTTCATTTGTCTTGAATTTTTGGGTTCCTTTGTACAATTATTAAACTAATTTAAGAATATTTGGCTATATTTATTCCTTTAAAGTTTCATTTCCTTTCCTGGTTCTGCTTTCCTTGTTTCATTCTCCTCTTGAACTCAGCCTTTATAATTAGGAGTGGGTGGTACCACAAGTTTGGCTGATGATAATCCAGCCCAAAAAAAAATGTGGACTATATCTTGAGGTTTTGCAATTTGGGAACCGGGATATTTCTGACTGTTTTGATATGCACATTTGGCAATGTATAAGAACAATTAACTCTACATATATGCTAGATGGTTGATTGTTATTTTTAATTCACATTATGAAATATAAGAATCTATTTAATTTCCAAGTGGTGATTCTTTTGGTAGGCATCTTAACTAACAAATCATGATGAATATGATGATGTATTTGATGCGCCTGGCTAACTTTAAATAAATTGCTTTTGCTCGGATTCTTCATTTATAGGGAAGACCATGGCCTGCTGCTCAGTGGAAGTTTTACATTGCCTTTTCGTTGTTTCGTGGAGCATCAATCTATGCTGGAGTTCATTGTAGATGGCTCATGGTGATATAATTATTGGGCTAATGCTATGTAGTTGTGACTTTCAGAACTTTTTAGGAAGCTAGTTTTGAGTTTATGATTTTATATTTATGATAACTGCAGGGTAATGCATCAGGGGGTGAACGTGCCCGACTTGCAGGACAAAAGGCTAATTCTATCATCAGAACTGCATGTTTATTCATAGAAAGAGAATCTGTGCTTCCTCAGCACCCACCAACCGGTAGTAATATTTTTTTATGATTTTCTTTTAGCTTCAACTCAGGGAGAAAAGAAGCCTCAAACTAAATATGAACATGGTTGGCTTTATTGTAATGGATTATTAAGTTCATAACAAGTTGTGGAACCTGTTATTGCTGTTTTGGAGCCACGGTATCTTTATCATCTCAATCATCATATAAACTTTTAGCATGTTATATTCTCTGCTCTAGGAAGTATATTGTTTCATCATGGATAATCTGTCAAGCTTTGATACTCTGCTGGCTCACTGTTAAGCTATAATTTGCTGATTGAGATATGATGAAGATCAAGAGGTCATTTAGAAGATGAAAACATGGCAAGACATTGTTTTATTCGCATTTCCTTATTTATCTCACGAAAAGGTGACAGATGTATGTTCTGCCTAGTTAGATGTCCGGATGATCAAAGGATACTTTTTCAAATGGTTTCTACATGTTATATTACACCTTTTCAAATGTATATTTTAGACGGTTAACATTATTTGTAAAGTGTGAGCCCAGATAATTAATCTTGTCTAACTTTTCAAATCGTTTTGAAGTTTGTAGATATAGGAAGTATATGAAAATCAAAAAACTGTTTTGCAAAAGTTTGTTGACCGCAATTACTGCCTAAATCATTATTCTCATTCGGTTACTCAGAAAATGTTCAGCTTGACTATAAACAAGAGTCGGAAACTCAAAGCAAAGATCAGGCTCATTCAATGGGAGGAAAGTTCATATCGAGTCAAAAGGTCCAAAATTTGAGAGACAGATTGATCAAATTCATGGATAGTCACATATATCCAATGGAAAATGAGCTGTACAAACTTACCCTGTCTTCCAATCGCTGGACAGTTCATCCAGAGGAAGAGAAGTTAAAGGAGCTAGCAAAAAGGGAAGGCTTGTGGAATTTGTGGATACCTGTATGTGTTTCCTTGTCCAGTTTTCCAGTATTAGATTATTCCTGTGCAGTTTTCTATGCCAAAGTTTCCAAGTATTTAAAGGAACTTTTCAGGTTGACAGTGCTGCTCGAGCAAAGAAAATACTGACTAGTGGAAAGGTGGGTTCTTCAGTTGATGGGACACCTGATCTCTTGTTGGGTGCTGGCCTTACAAACCTTGAATATGGATATCTCTGTGAGATAATGGGTCGCTCTATTTGGGCTCCTCAAGTTTTCAATTGTGGGGCGCCTGATACTGGAAATATGGAGGTAGAGAGAGATTTCCAATTTATTGAGTGTTGTTTTCATTTGCCTTTTGTTGCGACGTGCCATAAATTCTGTGGTTCTTGTAAACAGAAACCAATCTGAAAATTCTGAAATGAATCTGTCAAGTTACTGGTCACTTGTCGACTCTCGGGATGTCACCCCAAATAGTATAGTGTCAATGTTTTGCTATTATATTGATATTTTGGAATCCAACTTAACCTCATTTTAAAGGATGTGTTTTTCAAACCTTGATGAACATATTGCTTTGATTTTTATAACACAGTTTTCCTAACATCTAAGCCAATTTGGCCAGCTTGTCTCTTGTTTTCTATTCTCTTTTGTTAGGAGTTGTATAATCACAAATATACCTCCATTTCCTATATTGTATATTGTCAGATTAATACTGTATGTTGTACTCTATCCATTGATCTTGCTTCATTTTCATTTCTAGGTGTTGTTGCGTTATGGGAACGATGAACAAATACGGGAATGGCTTGTTCCTTTGCTTGAAGGAAAGATCCGATCTGGATTTGCAATGACAGAACCACAGGTTGCATCTTCTGATGCAACAAATATTGAGTGTTCTATTAAAAGGTAGTTGCCAGCGACAATGACAATATATCATAGTGTGCTTAAACTCTCAGATTAAGTGAACAAGAACTAACATGACTGTGATTGTTTTAGTTTTGATATAAAATAGATATTGATTGTGTAGGTGCTTTGATTTAACTAAATATTCAGAATTTATATAGTTGGTGATCATTCTTTGCCTAGAAATATGTGTAATTAGGCCATTGTAGGAAAAGAAATTTGTGTAGTTGGTGATCATTCTTTGCCCAGAAATAGATGTAATTAGGCCATACGAGAGTATTTTAAGACAACTCTTGTTCTTTCTACAGGCACGGGGATTCATACATCATCAATGGAAAAAAATGGTGGACCAGTGGAGCAATGGATCCTAGGTGCAAAATCCTTATTGTTATGGTTAGTTTTTCTATCTATTTTCCGAATTGTTAGCTTTATTAATCCTTTGTATTCAAGGCGACTGATTTCAGATAAATTGCAGGGGAAAACTGACTTTACAGCTCCTCAACATAAGCAGCAATCCATGATCTTGGTAGACATTAATACTCCTGGTGTAAATATTAGAAGGCCACTTACTGTCTTTGGCTTTGATGATGCCCCTCACGGACATGCAGAAATATCATTTGAGAATGTGCGTGTTCCTGTAAAGAATATTTTGCTGGGTGAGGGGCGTGGTTTTGAAATTGCCCAGGTAACTATGATTGGGATGGCAAAATCCCCGAGTAAAGCAGAGATGTAAGAACCAAGATTTCTTTCAGCCATCTTTATATGCTAAAACCTTTTTGGCTGCTGCTGTTTGTTTGTGTAACAGGGCAGGCTTGGTCCTGGAAGATTGCATCATTGCATGAGGCTGATAGGTGCTGCTGAACGGGGTATGCAGATGACGGTTGAGAGGGCACTCAAAAGAAAAGCTTTTGGTAAATTGATTGCTGAACATGGTTCATTTCGTTCAGATATTGCTAAGGTCAGTATGTTCAAAATCAAGAAATCCTTTGTGTTTCTTATAAAGATGGCATTTTTACAAAAAATGATACATTTGCGTTTTCAATGAATCGATGCAGTCGCGAATAGAATTGGAGAAAACTAGATTGTTGGTTCTGGAAGCAGCAGACCAGCTTGATCGTCTTGGGAACAAAAAGGCTCGTGGGACTATAGCAATGGCTAAGGTAAATTGATGCATTGCTACACCTCTTTGTATAACTTTCTTCTTCCTCCTGCCCCATAAACCTTTCTGTGGGTTCATTCCTTTTACTGGTTTACCGATCAGGTAGCAGCTCCAAATATGGCACTGAAAGTTCTTGATATGGCAATGCAAGTACATGGGGCTGCTGGATTATCTGGTGACACTGTCCTTGCCCATCTATGGGCTACTGCAAGGACATTGAGAATTGCAGATGGTCCTGATGAAGTTCACTTGGGAACAATAGCGAAACTTGAGCTTCGGAGAGCTAGGCTCTGAAAGAAGATCAAAAATTATAACGAAAAGGAGGATAAGACCATATATCAAAGAGAGAGAGGCAAAATAAGTGGATACTTCAAATATGCTTATGAATGAATAGCTGCTGCATATGATTAGATCCTAAGCTACATGATATTCTTTCTCGATGTATGAACAACAGAGCTCTGCAGTTCTAAATGCCTGTTGGTTGACAGGAAAAGGCTGTGGAGATGTTAACTTAATGTTGTTTTAGTTTTAGACACGATGGGATAAGTGGGGATCATGATCCCCGAGTGAAGGGTGCGGGGTACAAAATAATAAAAAATAAAAAATCTAAAAGAAAACAAAATCATGAGAAATGTAGAAATAAAAATTTGATTAATAGTCTCTCCATCTTTAATTATCAGTCATTTGAGGGTATTTTTTTCACCATTAGAACTTGTTTTTTATGTGAAGGGGAAGGGTTTAATTTGTTTCTCTTGATGGAAGTATTTATAGAAAGTTTTATTTAGTATTTATAATTATTTCAATTTTTCTTAAATTGTCTGTTTTTATTTTTGTATAAATAATATTTGTTAATATATAATAGTATTAAATTAATAATATTGAGTCAATATTATTAATATTATAATGATTATTATCAATATTGAATCAATTTATTTTTTTAAAAAAATATATTATTATTATTATTCAGAAATGAACTCCATATATCAACAGACATTACAGTGAAGACTTTATAGTTAAAACCATTCCAAAGCAATTTGTAATTGAATTCCTGTAATTTTTTATAGCAGTGACAAAAACATGCCAACTGTTAAAAATCAAGCAGAAAAGATTTTTGACATAAAAGGGTAATAAAATTATCATATGGAATAAATGATCAATTCGTCCAAATAGAAAGAGGTAAAAAATTTGACGTGGAGGGGCAAGATTTCCCCTCTTTGATTTACTTCCCCTTCTCCAATACAGTTGTTTTTCACTACTATTAAACAAACACTTATTGTAACTTAATTACGAATAGTTTAATCGTTATTTTAATCTTTTTTTTTTCCAGTATTATCCATGTAGAATCCTCATAAAACATTTTTCTTTCTTTAATTTTTAATATTCTTCTTTATAAAAAATAATTTTTACTTTAATATTGACAAGGATTAAAAAATTACTTATAACTAGGAACCGAGCGAGAGAGTTTTTATTAATAAATGTTAATAATAATAAATAAAGTGCATTAATGGCTACCATTAATATGGTTTAAATTTTTTTATTTTTAAGATTTTTTGGTTTTTAATAAGACATAAATTGTGTAGGTGGAAATGAAGAATGACAATAAATGTCATTAATTCTATAACAGAATTCGAGGTAATGTTTATTGAAATTCTACAAACACATGTAGAATTCAAAATTTCAAGTTAGTATTGCATACCCTCTTCGTCCTATTTTATAAGTAGTTAGTTATCGTTCACGTGGATTAAGGAACAATAAAACTTGTATGTTATGTTTAAAAGTCATTTATCTTTCTTATTTATAGGTATAATTATATTTTTTCACAATATATGTAAGGGAGTATTAAATGAAAGGTAAGACTAAAATAGAGTTTGAAACCGATTTGGTTCCACAAGTTTAAGATAAAAAGGCAGTTTGGTCCCAAATGATATTTTTCAACCATAGCAATCCCTAAAGTTTTTACAAGTAGTCGGAATGGTCTAAATCACCAATTTCCAACCACTCACACGGTGGAACCGGTCACATGCCTAGCACTTGAGAGCAAATATATCATTTTAAAAATTCTTTTTACCTATTTGATCTGATATGTTTAGATAAAAGTTTATAATGATCCTACATGTTTTTATTCAGTCATTATAGTCCCCCATGAATTTATAAATTGTCATAACTTTCCAAACAATCCTTCTCCATTCATTTTGAAATCATTAACCATTTCAAAAAATATGAATTGTGATTTTGTTTGGAATTTTATCCTGCCATTTGAGATTAAAGAAACATTTGGGACCAAAGGAGGTTTTCCCTTTTTTTCAGATTACCTATTACGTCCATTTCATTTAAAAAAAAAAAGAAAGTATATTTTTCGTTCTTTTTTACCTGAAAACATTTTTTTATTATAAATCTTTCAGGACATTTTTGGTATTTTAATTTTTTCTCTTTTCAACCGGAGTCTTCCATCAACGAGATTGCCGATCAAATCCCACCGCCAAAACTAAAAAAAAGTCCTATTTGAACTGGATTTATATATATATATGGATTTACAAAGGTGAGCTCCAGGACGCTCCTTAATGCGCACTCCAACCGTTACCATGATAGAATTATTGCTCCAATTCTTGCTCCGCTTGGTTGGCTGCATGAGCACTGTAGCAAAAATTCCGTTACGGTAAAGGTTGGAGGGTGCATTAAGGTGCGTTCCGGAGCACACCTTAGCAAAACCGTATATATAA
>JAOXNR010000032.1:15759383-15774379 GCA_028571225.1 Parsonsia alboflavescens | reverse complement strand
CCAAAAATGTTAAAAAGTCAATTTGGGTATAAGATGAAATTGGGTCAGCGCATTTGGGTAGAAATGAAATGTTTATAAAAAGTGGGTAAATTTGAAATTGGGTCAACCAATTTGGATATATTTGAGAATTAACTGTTAATACATCAAACAACAGTATACAAATTGCTCGATTAGATCCAAACTGCTCTACAAGAATATATACATAGCTGTTTCTTACTCTGTAAAAAGATATAATTAAGAAGATGAGTTTTGAGTGCACGGATAATTTGTAAAGAAAACTATATATAAGATCACTTTCCCTCGTATACATGATTAATTTAAAAACACATTATTAAACACATTTAAGGAGAATATTAATGCTTCACTAAAAGACAGCTCCCCTTCCTGCTATAAATATTATTTCAACTTACAAGTTTTGTAGACATCAACCATGTGAGATTCAACTTATCGTAGAATTTTCAGCAACTTATCTTGGAAATGATTTTTGGGTCATTACAAATCTTGATGGTGCCTATAATCATAACCAGAGAGAAATTAGATTATCGGAGTAGATTATCTCCTAGAAGATAACTTCGATGCCTAAGTCAATATTTCCTGAGAGCAAAAATTAGGCCAATCCCCACCCTTTTGGTCCCGGTATTCTGTATCGAATTAAAAAGTTATCATTTAGGTGAAGTTACTCAATTGAAATGAATCTCAATTACATGAGAATAAACATTTAGGATAATTGTGAAATCATGCCCCGCCAATTACTCCTTGAATTTTTTAGTTTCCACAATCAAAGACATCTTGTCATGTACATCTATGGTGGATGAGCTACGAGCTCGTTGCTAACTTATAAATCATATTTGTGACCTTTTGGTGGCCCCTGAAGGTTGCGATGAGCTTTTTAGAGGTCACAAAGAGTGATTTAAATCTTATCATGCACATCAAATTTTGTAGATATTTAATCGTGGCATGAAAGATTAATAAGAAAAGTTGGAGCTCACTGATTCATAGCTCAAGGTCTAGTGAGACCTTTCTTAACTCACTTAAGGTCAGTGACCTAGGAAGTTGTTGGGATGGAGGTGGATGTCCACTTTCCCCTTAATATTAATTCGAATCTTAAGAATTTGGGTTTGTATTTAGGTTCATTTGGGTCGAATCGTTCGGTTCATGCCCGTTCTAACCATCAATTATAAATTGTTAATTGTAACATTTTGTTCAGTTTCTTGATGTTCAAACCCTCAAGAATTCAAAAAAAATAATAATAATGTTGCATTATATATATAATGGATTTGTTAAGGAGCGCGCGCTCCAACCGTTATCGTAACGGAATTCTTACTCCGCTTGGTTGGCTGCATGAGCACTGTAGCAAAAATTCCGTTACAGTAACGGTTGGAGAGCGCTCCAGAGTGCGCCTTAGCAAAACCGATATATATATATATATATATATATATTTATATTTATATATAATGAAGAATAATTTAAAAAAAAAAATTAAAAGAAAATTCAAAATTAATCAATATAGACCAACTACAAGTTTTCCATCCCTGATCAAGAAATTAATTTCAATATTCATTTAAGCTTGAACCATCCCATCAAAATAAGGCACACCAGTAGGCTTCACCCATGCTTCCCCATCAACATATGGTCCAAGAGTAAAACTTGCAGCATCACTAGCACTTAGTTGCTTAATCCCTTGCCATGTAACCCTAGCCCCTATAGCTGCTCCAGGTCCCTTGTTCAAGTACTCTGCATAGTAGCTAGTATGAAGCCCATGATCGGATTGATTCCAGACAGACCATCCTTCTGGTGCAATCATTTTATCAATGAAAGATTGCATGATAACAGTTCTTGAAAATTTCTTCCATGGCCTTCCAAGGAATGCCTTTCTTGGTGGGTTCATGGCATAGAATTTTGGGTCAGCTGTGATTTTGGAATTCTGGATTATGATGCCACCAACACCAAACCTCTCTGTTCTTCCCTGTGCTGTGACCATGCAGTCTTGATTAGGCAATGGCTCCCTAACAATCATCTCGCAGTTCTGGAAGATTGTAGCTGCATCACCAAAGATGAAATCAATGGTTCCTGAGATGGTGCAATCACGATAGAAATGACGGCCCGAGTGGGTGTAGAGGGTGTCTTGGTATGCATCCATTTGGCAGTTGTAGAAGACGGCTCTATCGGCTGATACTCTAAGTGCCACTGCCTGATGTTTTGCTGCTCCAGCTGAGTTCTCAAATGTAATTCCCTTTGCCACAAAGCCTTCTCCATTCACAGCTGTATACAAAGTCAATGCGACAGCTAGAAAGTGACTTGCTATCGTCCCAAGAGACATGATAAGTATTAGACTTTCCTAACACACTGTCTCCTAAGACAGACATCAGGTTGAAAAGTTTGGATGGGGCCAAACAAAGTAAGAGTTAGACTCTTGTGGGCTAATGTGAGGAAAGATGTTTAGTACTTAAGAAAGTGTGAGGTCAAACAGAGTGAGAGTCAGACTCTTGCTAGCAATATGGGGATAAAAAAATGTTTGATACTCAAGAAACTTACCCACTTTTAACATCTCAGGAGACTTTATCACACTTTCTTGACATAGTCTCCTGAGATAGACTCCAGGTTAAAAAAAGTGTAGGGCCAAATGGAGTAAGAGTCAAACTCTTGCGGACTAATTAATGTGAGGATAAAAAGATGTTTAATTGGTATGCAGAAAAAAAACTTACCAACTGTCGGTGTGTGATAAGTGAATGTTCCATCAATGAAGTTCTTGTTTCCAGTGATCTTGGTCTTGAGTGGACCTTCTCCAATGAGCATAATGTTGGTAGCATTCTTTGGGACATCAACATATTCCTTGTACATACCAGCCTTAACAAGAATGACAAAAGTTTCCTTACTCTTAACTGGTGCAGATCTGATAGCTTCATTGATACTCTTGAATTGGCCACTTCCATCTAGAGCAACAACTGCATTAGGAGTTGGGTTGGCAGCTTGAAGAAGTTTCCGTTTCGTTGCACCAACAAAGCTGGGAAATTGATCATCATCAAGTTCAATTTCATCTGTGGAAAGGAGTCTTCTACCAAGCCCAGGAATCTGTAATGATGTGATGATCTTGGAAAGCTCAGAAACCATGGCAAGGCCATTGCTAGTTAGCTCAGTTGTATTTCTCAAGAGTTGCCTCATTTTATCCCCTGTGTCACCTTGAATTCCTTCAAATTCATCCAAGCAAGTTTCTTGATATGTTATCGAAGTACTTAGCCATGTCCTGAGAGTGATTGTGTACTCTTTATACTTGCTCATATCAAATGTTCCGATTTGATCGAAGGACCGCTTGATTTCATCCAACGAGTTTTCCAAGTGAGACTTGCAATATTTCAAGGCCTGCGATCTCCTAGGATCCTTGGAAGCCTCTTGGAGCAATGCAGAGTTCTGCATTGCTTCCCTGAGACTATTAATGGCAGCTTGGAAAGCTACCTTTATGAGTTCTTTCGGGTCACTTGTATTTTGGGCTCCCAAAAGACTCTTCTCACAGGCATCCTTATAATCCGTCGGCTGACAAATGGCTTCTACGGATTTACTTGATGTGATTACCTTATCACCACCAGGTGAATGGTTCGTCGCTGAAGAGCCATGATGACAGACACCATAAGTCACAGCACCCACAATTGCCGCCACAAGGAGAAGAGCAGAAACACCAATAACAGCAACTTTCTTGTTGTCGCCCATTTCTGCTCTTCCCTTCTTTTTTTTTTTGTTTTTTTCCCTGTTTTGTGCTCTTCTTTCCCTTTTTAATTGAAGAAAGAAGAACACTGAATGGAAAGGAAAACCTAAGCTTCGATGCTGATTGCACCCGCACTGGGCTTGTTTGTAATGCTCTCATGGATTGTTCTATATAGGGATGGAAGTACTAGGAAGATGATCCGAGTTTCATGTCTGATTGTTAATTCTATTGCAAAATCTGAGGTTAGAAAAAGCTCTAGAAATCAAGAAGTGAGTTTCTTGCATTTCTTTAGAGAAATTTTAGCTAAACCAATGAAGAATAGGGTCCTTCATGACCAAATCTACTTGTGATTGTCCTAAAATGAATTTGATTTTGTTACTATTGTTTAAAATTAATTTTGTTTCTTATCTTGATTTTATTTGCTAAACTCTTTAAATACTCCTCGACAAATATAAATTTATTTATTTATTTATATATATGTAGTCAAAAAATTTAAAATATATATATATATATATATATAGATATATGTGGAAAATTTTGATATAAAACTAAGTGATGCATGTTTGAATCTTTGCTTCATAACAATCCAAATAAATAAATAAAAAGGTCAAAGGTTATATTATATGATTAGTAGATACATGATCGGGCAATTATTATTATGATAAAATTTAATATAAACAATCATGGGTGTAGTATAGATCAGGTTTTTACGAGAATTTTATATGTGTATTTTTAATTAAAAAAAAAAAAGTAAGATGCTTAAGATTCTGTAGGCCTAATTCATACGGCCCAATGCTTAAGAGAGAAATTGGGCCTTCAGCCCAAAATCATTCTGTCTGAAAATCTCAGACCAGAGTTGAGCGGGAAAATGGTGGCCTGAAAATTTTTTGAACTCCCTTCTCTATCTATTACGAACACAGTTGTTCTTCAACCTTTCATTTCCAGCAGACTTTGACCTTTTTCTCCACATAGAATAGCATCTGTTCCACTTCTGCAAGAGGGTTTTCTATTTTGAGTTCAAAGTTAGGGTCTTTTTCGTTTTCATTTTCTCGAAGTCCCCTTGAGCAGAATTCAAGATTTAGGGTTTGAGTAATACCCAGAAGGATGAAATTTTGGTAGCTGCAACCCGTAATGGATGGTACAATTCTAGGAATTGAAGATGAACGACGATAGAGAACGAGCCGAACTTAATGCAACCGGCAAATTCCAGACTATACAGCCTCTTCGAGACCTTCAATCGAATTGGGGAGTGGATTTAGCAAAGAATCTTGAGGAGTATTTGTTCAAGATTTGCTCCGGTGAAATCACATCTTCGGACCATGATGTCCCTCATCTCTCAGTGAACTTTGCTGAAGGTCTGAATTAGACTTGTGCGTTTACTTCTGTAAATATACGTAATTCTTGGTCTTTATTTTGGGTTCTTGTTTTTTTGGGAAAATTTGCAGCTGCGTTGTTGCTTCAGGGTTCGGTGCAAGTGTACAGCAGGAAGGTGGAATATTTGTACTCTTTAGTTCTACATGCTTTGGAGTTCATCTCCCAGAAGTGGTTTGTCTTTGTTCTTTTTTTTTTTCTTCTTCTTTTGCTCTTTTTTATTTTAACTTTAAAACTTCATTTTAAAATCTTTTATGTGTTAATTTTCTCCGTTTGATTCAGAATTCTGAAGTTTTAAGTTTGTTTTTTGTGGAGATTTTTTCCTAAAAGAACATGTAATCTTTTGCTGGGACTGGCCATTCTTATCTTTCTTTTGCTATACAATAAATGCTATTACATTAAAATATTAGTATATGAAGGATTAAAGGTCTTAATGTGATTTGAAATTAATTTTTAGTTTTGGATTCTATGTAAAGATTGAGATTTAATGTAACTGAATTCACTACCAGCATAACAGATATTTAGTATCTTTGCTTTAATCCTTTGAATCTTTATAGCCTTGCTCTTTTCGTGCTATGGAGATCTGTTAAGTTTGCTGTCTGCATCAATCATCTTTTATGCATTCCAAAGGTGGTAGTTTTAATGGTTTGAAAGCTTGGAATTTAATTTAACTATCCATTAGTGAGAATCATATATGGTTGAATTTTGAACAAAAGGAACCTTCTGTCAAACTCCAATGCTCAGGTGGGTGTGGGGAAAGAGTATAATCAGTTTTTCTAGTCACATTGGTTCATTACTAGCTCTCACCTCTCATTCCTTTATTCACCTTGCTTTTCACCTTCATCCTCTTTCCTGCACCCTAAACAAATCTTTGAGGGCCTTTTTTGTGGTTCATGCCATGTTGGATGACCAAGAAATGTGGAAGATGGGGGACTTGCCTCCACCTTCCTGCCTGCTTATGCACTCCCCTTTTCCCCATGGTTAGGGACCTTGCCCTTTTGACTTGATTTTTCGTGTAGCTCAGTTTCTTCCTCTTCATAGTTATACCTTCCATAATGAACTTAATCTTGTTGATTGCAATAATAACTTACTAGAACCTCTATAGCTCATGCTTTGATCAATTCATCTTTCATTTGGAATACAGGACCATAACAAGGCAGAGAGAATTAATAAAGCCAACGACTAATTTCTAAGGAGTAACATTAATTAATCAAATTATACCTTTTCTATTTAAAACTCTTTAAAAATATATATCCCGAGAAATATTGTGGTGTAATGCGTTTCCTTATTTTCCTGAAATGTATATGATGCAATTTATGTATAAGAAGGTTATCAAGAAAAAAAAATAGTGCATTCCTATTGGGAAAGAAAATAACAAGTGAAATTAATTAATGCCTTGGAACTAAATATATTATTTCCTTTTGAGCAAGTCTTGGAATTATTTCGATTGGATTATCTCTCGATTTCAAGGAATCCACTTTTCTGTTATCAATACTACTATGTGCTCCGAAATCACTCTTCCGTTACTAATTCAGTAATTTGATAAAATAAATGGTATGTTACCATCAATGCAGAGAAAAATTAGCAGTACGTAACAAATTTCCTTTTTCCTGTTTTCTATTATCAGTTCACAAGAACAAGCACCTGGTGCATCATTGGAAGCAGAAGGAAGCACTTCACATGCTCCACATGATGAAGAAAATGACTCTTATTGGGGTATAGAAGTTCCAGGTATCTCTCTCTCTCTCTCTCTCTCTGGGTTATTATTTTGGTTGGGTTATCAAATGCTTATTGACTTATATTATTGTGTGTTGCAGCCGAAGCAAAGAACTCAATAGACAGCACAAATGGCAAAGATACCCTAGTGAATTTTTCCTTGAAGCCCCCTGCAAATCTTGTAGTGCTTGAAGGTGATTGTTTAGATGCTATTGGCGAGGCTGGGGAACTAGAGTCCTATCTGGTATTATCATGTTCAGCATTAACAATCTATAACAGCTTATATATTCTTTTATTGTTGAAATTTATTCATTATCGTTTTTGGGCTGGCAGTTAGCTAGCTGTGATCTTTTTAGGGACTTTATTTTGTTAGACTCATGTGATGCACTGGCAGTCAATGATTTCTTGAACAATGGAAACAAGGCTAACAACATTGGCAGAGGGAGCTCCATTGCCTCTAAAAGTCATCAGAGCTTTCAGTCCCCTCCGAAGCAATCAGGGGGTACCGGCCATAAGTCAGTGGGAAAGAATCAGAATGTTGATGCCAAGAAACCAACTTCATTAGATAATGAATTTCAATCCAATAACTGCAACATTGAGGCTTCTCCCCCAGCCAATGATTTTCCCTGGAATGATGGAAATGATTTTGGCAGGGCAAATGGATTTGTAGAGCCCAGTGAATCAGATGATTCAGATAGTGAGGATCCATGGAAACCTCTGAATCCACATGAACCTGGGAATTTGAAAATCAAGCCTTATAAAAAAGGTTTATATATTTCTTCCTCTATTAGTTGCTCCTTTATGATCTCCTTTCTTTGGTCTGGCGTAACAAATTTTTTCGGCTTAAGCAGTAAAGGCTAAGAAAGGGCAGGGTTTAAATTACCCAAAACATCATCCTATTATGACTGAATTTCCTCTAGCAAGACTGGAGGGTCCAATTAGTGCAGAACTCAGAGAAATATGGGAAGCAAAGCATCATGATTCTCAGAGACAAGCCAAAACCCAACCTCCTCTCTATGAGCAGGTTAGTTTTTAGGTTTCTGCAGCTTGTTCCTATGTTTCCCAATTAGTCTTTATAACAGGGTGCTCCTTACAGCTACGGCAATCACTTGTTCAAGCGGGGAGTAAAATGCATGATCCTTTTGGTAACTCCTCAGATAACAACAAAGATAATGAATATGAGGCTCAAGATCCAGATACTGAGCCTCCTGATTTTGACATGCCAGATAATACAGTCATGCATGAAGATCTACCGCAAGATCATGTTAGTAGTGTCTTGATGTATTTCCATATATCTTTCCACCTATACATATGATGAACATGGTGAATGAACCCCATGTATTTGGTAATACTTTCTCATATATCAAAGTTTGTGCAGTATGATGGCAGCAATGACTTTGATGCCAATCAAGTTCATGAAGATGCTAATGAACATGCAAGTCTAGAAGATCTTTGTCGTTCACACCTGGTAGGAGCAGGCATTATGTTCCATTTCATTTAGCATTACAGATGCACCATTTAACTTTGGAAAGAGATAGATATGCACTCATTGCTATTCCTTTTTGTTTATAACTTCCTGAAGAAATTGAAATTGAGCTCACTTTTTCTTTGTTTCTGATGTTGGGAAATCCATGCATATTCAATAATTTTGCATACATGACTCATGGTCTAAAAATATGTTGGATGTAGGATTCTCTTTTGGCAAGCCTTGCCGAAACAGAGAAACAGACTGAAATGGCAGCTCGGGTTTCAATGTGGAAACAGAGAATTGAAGAGAATCTCGAGGAACAAGTATGTACATTCATTTGTCATAGATTTGTCAAATCCATGCATCCTGGTTTTTGCATCTAGAATTTCATACCATTCTTGTAATGTACTTGTGTGGATAACCCCACTTGACAGGACTCACACCCACCATTTGATATCCATGAATATGGTGAAAGAGTTTTGGGCAAACTCTACAAGGAAGGAGACACCAAGAAAACCATGTCTTTTGGTGATGTGGTCAAGGGCCAGGGGAAGCATGATGTTGCTCGGTCATTTTCTGCACTTCTACAACTGGTAATTGCTTCTTTTCAGGACTAATCGTTTTTTCACCTTTAATTTAGCCAGAATGCTTTACGTAGAATACAAGTCACCACTCCTTTTTGGTTACTGTAGCATTAATCAGTGAAATTTATTCCTTTCTCTTTGTGACAACAGGTGAACAATGGAGATATTGAACTACAGCAGAACAACATTGATGGTGAATCATTCTGCTATACGGCTGAGGATCCTTTCTTTGTCCATCTCCTCAAAAATGAGAGGCCAAAGGATCCAGTGGCACCTCCATCATCAAGAAAAAGAGTGAAATCTCCTAAAGGATGCACCAAAAGTCATAAAAAAAACTCAGGAAAGGAGAATCAACCGGGGGCTAATCCATCAACTTCTTTATCTACCTCTAGCTGTAGTAGATTCCCGGTGAATCTAGGAAACCCAGTTAGCACAGGATGCACACCAGAAGGTAAAAAGAGACGAAAATCACGCCTTGTTGAACAAGTGAACTTAGAATCTCCTGGATGACACACTCCAATAAAGCAGGAAGGTTTATAATTCTTACCCCAGAAGACCACCTTGTCTTCTGCACAATGGTTAACTCCTAGACTGTAATATTAGATTTCTAACAATTACAGATTAGCTACTGATATGTGTGCTTCTCTTTTCTAGATTATTGATGCTTTTGTACTAAAGGGTTAAGAAAATATTGTAAGCTTGTAACATACTTGACCAGTGCTTAGATAGGTTTTCCATTAGTTTCTTGTAGAGAATCAGCAAAGCAAGCTACTTTATGCACATCATTGCTGCTGTGGATAGAAATCATAAAAGGCTTATTGTTTCAGATTTGCAAGAAATGAACAGAATGATTTCAAGAATGTGAATGACATTATATGAGGTACCCCTTCTACCCCCTTCCCCACCCCACCACCCTTCTTTATTTTCTCCTTTCCCATTTAGGCTGCTTGCATGAAGGTGTCCAAATCTTTCCTAACAGACTATTTGGAAACGATTGGTGGGCATGTGGGGCTTTGCTTAGACTATTAGATGATGGTAGCATGGAAAATGCAGGTGATAGTGAAATGATTTTAGTCCATTTGTTTTTGGTGTCATAGAATTGAAGACCAAGAAGATGTGACTTTGTGGAGCTTGACTTGGTTGTTTCTTCATGTGACTTATTGGTACCTAGGATGCAGGGCACCGACTCCCCCGCCGCCCCCCGCAAAAAAAAAAAACTAGTCCTGTTTTTACCCTAGTTTGGCATCAGCAACAATTCCCTCATTGCATAAAATATATATATATTTAACCTAATTTGAGTTCTTGATATTAAATTTTTGTTAGCTAATTATATATTAATTTGTTAGGTTTAGATTAAGTATTTAATGCAACTTCAATCAAATGTGAAATGTAAAATATCTGCACAATAATTGTCCAACTTCTTTCTTGTCACAAGTCTTCATGAAGATGGTTTTGTTGCCTTATTTTAGGCTCTAATTAAGCTCAAAACAAGGCAAGGGATCATTTCTCATGTCTTCACAACCACCCTCCATCTTTCCTCCCCCTTCCCCTCCACCTCCAACCACAACAACTTATAAGTAAACATTTATAGCTTATAACATTATACCAAGATATTAATATCTTTCTAACTTATTAAAGACAGACATTTCAACCATAAAATCAAAGAATTCTTAAAAAACTGTTTTTATTTTTCTTAATGAAGGAATAATAATTGAGTCAATTATTAAGATCTAGTAGTTGTAGAGTTGTCTGAGGATGGACTCCAAACCGTGTTGAATTATGGAGAGAGTTACGAAATACTTAAGAAAACGGCACGGGAACTTGCATTTCAAATTTCATTGAATGTCAATTTATAGAATTTCAATTTAATGTATTGATTTTATAACTTGATGTGAGTAATGTCCGAAGAAATCATGAATTCGATTCGATTCTATTATGAAATGTCACGTTAAAAAAAATTCTAAATTAAACCTTATCTCAATAGAACGTGTGAGGATTAGACTTTCCGAGCATGTCCCGAATCGAACTCGGATTAATCCGACCAGGTGAGGACTTTATCTTTATTTTAATAAAGAGAAAAATTGACCCCCAGTCATTTTACGAAAAAAAAAAACACAGGAATATATGCAAATCTTTTTAAAAATAAATAGGAAACATACAAATTAAGGCATTTTAAATTGAAGAAGAAAATATTTGAGGTTTAAAAAAACAAAAAACTTTATAAAAAAAAGAAAAAAACAGAATCAAAAATCTTCTATCTATATCCATTTACAAACAAATCACAGTCAACGTCGGTGTGCGAGCACATAGTTAAACTGACACGTGTACTTAAAAATCATCATAATCATTCTCCTTTCGCCACGTACACAAAACTCCGGAAATCAACGGCTCACGGGGCTCGAGAAGTCTGGCAGTCACTGAATATCTCAAATTTCGCTGTCACTTTGAATATTATTCTCCATCTCACCTCGGAGTAAGCGCCCGAGTCAACTCAGTTGTCACCCTCTCCAACTCAATTTCACTTGCCGACATGCTACAACTGGTTCCCGCTCCACACGTCGCCGTCGCCGTCGCCGTTGCCTTAGCCGCCCCAGTTGGTGTCGGTGTGGGTGTTTTTCTGCCCATGCTTAATATTCTCTTCAACGACAACAGCCGTGTTCCAGGAGATCTGTATCCTTGACTCGATGGTGAACTCAGAGTCAATTCATTCTCCAACTCGCTTCTCATGGGGACATCTATCCTCACTTCGGCGAAGTCCATACCTTTCCTCCTTACTCCCAACGAGCTCGTGCCGGTGCTTTCTCCGTTATCGTACTTGCAGGTAGGGCAGAATTCAGAGCTCGAACAACCGGGTTCGATTCTGCTCGGTTCGGGCTTATCCACGCAAAAGTCAATCACCACATCGGAGGTACTGTTCACCGATTCAGAAAACCTCTCCACCGGAGCCCGACACAGCGGACATGTTGAATGTGAATGGAACCACATATCTATACATTCTATGTGAAAGGAATGCTTACATTTGGGTAAAATCCGACCCATTTCGTATTCTTCAAACTCCGACAAGCAAACGGCACAATCCATCAACTCCGGATGGGTCTTCGAGGAGTAAACGAAGCGCGGGAGGGAATTCAGCACTGTCGGCTCAAGCCCTCGATTGGCTGGATCAGAGACCAAAAGACTCGCCGGATTGTTATCCACGTAGAAGACGATTTGGGATCTTCTCGAATGATTCATACGACTACGCCGCCGTTGGAGAAGTTGGCGCCTTCTTGCTCGAAGAAGGTACCATCTGGCATACAGATGAAGAGCCACCATTAACACCACCACGAAGAACAATATCACTATAGCACTGAGCATTATTTTCCCGCTTAAAGCATAGCTTTTCCCTTCCCTACTATCGAACGGCGCCAAAGAACGGGCATCATCGCCCATTATTTTTTCTCTGCTACTGAGCTTCTTCTACTTCTTTTTCTGGGCTTTCTATGTTCTCTCTGATTTTGAAATTGGATCAAAGAGATTCTTGAATTCTTGCAGTTTATATTGAGCGGAAAGGTTAAAAAAGAAAAGGGAAGAAGAGGAAAGGAGTGAGGAGGAAGGTTCCTATTTGGCTCCTCTTCAAAGGCCGCGGAATTGCAGAAATGGAGTGGACGCCAGTTTTGACGCGGGATTGTGTTAAATTACACAAAAGGGCAGCCCTATTAGAGAACTAAAAGCTCTGCCATAAATCCCAACAAATTCGGATCAACACACCTATTCTTTTAATTTCTCGTGTCCAACTTTATTATGCAACTCTCGAGTCGTGATATGCTGAAACTTATCATATGGTGAGTTTTTATGTATTATATGGCGCTGCTCATTTATTGATTGATGGAGTGAATGCATATAAAAATTAATCACGTGATAAATTTCGATATTCATATTCATCCTAATACTACCTAATTGAAAGTTTGTCAAATTCTAGAATAGATTTATGTCATAGGTTCTGAGGATTGGGAGTGTGATAGTAGTTGGTAATTAGGCATATGGTTATTAATGTATTGTCGTTACCAAAAATGATAGGGTTTTAAAGAGGGGTAAATGTGGAATTTCATACACTAGATGGTTTAAGTATGATCATCCATGTCAAAATGGTTCAATGTTTAGTTGACTTACTCCCAAACCCTTTCTTTTCTTTTCTTTTGAGTTTGTTGGGTTGATTGGCTTTGCATGAGAAAGTTGGTGCCCAATGTGGAGAAGTTAATTGGCAGTGTGGAAAAAAGGGGAAGTCCTTTAATAATTGAACTCTTAGTCGTTTGTCTAGTTTAAGCAATTTGGCTGACTGAAAGAAATTTCAAAGTAGTTTACTATTGCTCTTGGTTAGCAGTATTTGATTAGATGATAAAACAGTCTTACGTGGTAGATTTGAATTATGAAAACGATATCTTCGTCCCATAATATAAGGCATTAAATATCATTTCGTATAGATTAAGAAGTTTTAGATAATGTTATATTATGTTATGTCCGGAATTTTTCTTTTTATCTCTCCTTAATAACTACACTTTACTTTCTTTACAATAAAAATAGATGGGTATATCAATGGATGATAAAAACAAAAAAAAATATATCATACTGATACATTAATAATTATAAAATAATTTATATTATCGGATAAATGAGATACTTGAAAACAATTTATATTTCAAGATAGATAACGTATTATTATTACAAGTAACTTTTAAGAGGTACTTATTGAATTGAATTATTGGGTTTGACTTGACCTAAAAAAGTAAAGAAACAAATTATTCTTTTATCTTTTATTCTCATTATTATTCTGATAAAATAAAAATAAAAAAGAAGATTGGTATCTTTGTGGGCAGACATCTTTTCAAAATTGGCTTAGTAAGCAAAGTTTGGATTGAAACTTTGTTCAACTTTTGAAGAAAAATCAGCATTTATTTTTTCAATAAATTAAATTAAATATAATAAAATTAAGTGGACACGGTTAGGTATATGTGGAAAAATGGTCTCTGGGTTTTATTCCACAATACTCTTTTGGTTCGAAAAAAAAAAAAACCCCTATTCTATTTTTAATTGTTCAAAATCAAATGTTTTATTTTTTAAATTATTAAAAAAAATTATTAAGAAAAATTGATAATATAATGGTTTAAAGAGCTACGTTAAAATTTTTTTTATTAAAATATCTATAAATCAAATTGAGATATTCATTTTTAAATGAAAAAAGTAATAAAAAAGGAAAAAGAAAAGGTTAGGCTACTGAAAAAGGTTGCGGGCCAATTCTTTTACTTAGATTTGCTGGTTTTCTAGTCCAATTATCGAATCTATGGTGGAAATATTTATGGGCCTAATTTCTCTGGCTGGCTTTACTGAGTGTGGCCCAATCATTGTACTAATATTTAGTTTAAGTTTATTTAGATTTTCCAAATTGTCAAAAATGGAAATAATTATATCCATAATTACTAATTTTCTTTTTTTTTTATTTCGATAGATTAATTAAAAAACCTCAAAGATAAGTGCATTATTTCTTGGTTGGTGAAAGATCAAACACATGAAGAAAGAACTTATAATTCTTGATATTAAATCAATGGCTCCTCCTCATCTGCTTCTTCACAAGAATTCTCATTGATCTCCAACAATTTTTATTCTTTTACACTCATCCATCGCCTCCCTCTCCAACGCCCTTCTCCCTTGGGTATTCTCTCTGACATATATATATATATATATGAAGTATAAAACCTCCAAAATTGGTGAACAAGCAAGCAAATAAATGCACTAAAAATGTCCCATGTAGAATGGCAAGTTCTTAATAAAGCTGCTTCATTTACTAGGGTTCACAGTTACCAACAACTAATCTCTGTCTCCACCTCCTCAACCACCTCCCCCCCTTGAGCCCCCCAATACTACAATTCTCCCTCTCTATCCATTCATTCTTCTTCTTCAAAGTACTATAAACTAATCTTTTCTTGCACCAGAAAATCACTAACCAAACAGAGCTTCAGAGTCTGCAGAGTCCTTTTCCAGCTCTGCTCTCTGGAGTCTTGACCTTCATTTCAAAAGATTGAAAGGTTTGTTAGTACTTACTGATTTTGGCCCCAAGAAATGCCAAACAAGTCTCCATTTTTCTCCATTCCTCAACCTCAACATTTCAGTGACTATGGAT
>JAOXNR010000032.1:15726093-15751861 GCA_028571225.1 Parsonsia alboflavescens | reverse complement strand
AGACGTTCCATTGTTGAAGGAAGTTGTTGTGTTGAAAGATGCTGGTCACTTTTTTAACCAGGAAAAGCCTGATGAGACTAACAAACAAATCTACGACTTCATTCAGCAATTCTGAACTTCTTTTTCCTGGGATTCTTGCTCTCAGCAATTCTGGGAATAAGCAAAACTACATAGAATAAAATTTTCTGCAATGTTTCCCCAGGTTAGAGCTGCCGAAATGTTAGAAATCTACTGGTGATTGTTGAACGTTTATGGAATTTTTCAATCAAATAAATTTGCTTCCTCTTCTTTTATGCCCTTAAAGATTCCCATTGGTGAATCTTGTGTTATTCTTCTCAATAAAACTGAAAGATATCCAGTTTGAAACTTGCTGTACACGCATGCCTATTCATTTTTCTTCTGAATTAAGAAGCTGAGGAAATACTATGCATTATCAACTTAAAAAGAAAGTTATTTCTTAGGTATTTTGTTATTGTAATACCACTCTCTCACATGAGAATGTACTTACTTAGTATCACACCTTTTGGGCAGCATTTGTTGAGGGAATTGAACCCAGAAGATTGATAATTTGATCAAAAGATTTGTAAAGCATAGTTTGTTGAAAGACTATCAATGCAGAGGGTGGATTGAAGAAATATGTTCCTTTCTTGAACGATGTTGTTGTGCTAGAAGTTGCTAGTCATTTTATCCTTGATGAAAAGCCTAATGAGATAATTGATAAACAAACATATCCATCAATTTTTTTTTTTTGGGTTTTTACTCAATTTATCCAATCAAAAGGTTTTTTTTAATTAAAACGGTTCTTCACGTTTTTTACGAGCAATCAAAATAGTTCAAATCATCAATTTTCGACCCCTGAAATTTACTTGTACCAGAAGTTAGCGCCTCCTGTCACCCGTGCGGGAGGAGCTGAAGTTACAGATCCTTGTGCAAGAAGTATAATCTTCAAGTGGCGTGTGTGAAGGAAATGATTCAAGGACTGAATTTTCTGCTTCAGAAGGGATGAATTCTGTTGGCAGCTTGGTTTAATTCAAGTTCTTTTCATCATTTCTGTTGGCAAATTGGGGGTGATGAACAATTTAAGGGCACAGAGGTTGGAGGGCGCCGCCAGTTGTGAGTCTTTACCACGAACAATTTAGAGGGCGGTTGAAGGCTAAACACGGAGGATGGTTGGAGAAGAAAGGTGTTTTTTTTTCCTTTTTTTTTTCTCTGTTTTCCGTCACTGGCTAGGAGAAGGGGCTTGGCGGAGGAGGATGAGAACTGCTCGAAATTGTTATTCGTTGGTTTCTTTAGTTTCCGTCGAAAATCTGGCAAACTTGCATGGCCACCGCCATGTCATCATCTTCTCTGGCAATCTGAGTTTGTAAGAAGTTTTCTTCTGTCCAATGTTCTGCAATATTCTAAAAATCTTTCCTTTGTGTTTGTTCCTGGCTGCTGAGAAAGTCGTCTTGTGTTTGTTTTCTTTCTTAGCAAGTTGCTATAACTTGGTTTCCCTTTTCTCTTCGTGTGTCTTTTTGACGCCGAAGTCTTTGTCCATATTTACCTGCTTGTGCTAAACTAGATTTATCAGATAGAAATCATCTTTTTCAATCAATATAGTTGGAGATGGTTGAAAACAGTGCTTCTTTTCTTCTTTATTTAACTTTCTTTATTGGAGTTCCGTAGAGAGAATATGGATTGGGGGGTGGGATATATTTGACCAACTTTGTGAAAGCCTGAAATAATCACCAAGTCAACTTGGTTATATTCACCATATAAATATCCCTTCTCACGAGAGATTTCACACGCACATTGGAGGCCTGGACACGACATCAAGAACTGGTTGTGTTAGGAGATAGAAGAACAGAGGAAGATGGAGAAGATAGAGCACAAGGCTGTGGCTGTTAATGGCATAAACATGCACTATGCAGAACTTGGGGAAGGTCCTCTAGTCCTCTTCATCCATGGTTTTCCAGAACTCTGGTACTCGTGGCGCCACCAAATTTTGTTCATGGCAGCTCATGGCTACCGGGCAGTGGCACCGGACCTCCGGGGATATGGTGACACGACAGGTGCACCAACTGATGATATCTCCAAATTCACCACCCTTCATTTGGTTGGAGACCTCATAGCACTCCTCCAAGCTATTGCACCTGACCAGAAGAAGGTGTTTGTTGTTGGTCATGACTGGGGAGCAATCATTGCTTGGCACTTATGCTTGTTTAGGCCAGACAAGGTTAAGGCGTTGGTCAATCTGAGTGTTGCCTTTCTGCGCAGGGATCCAAAAACCCCATTTGCGGATGCTTTCAGGAATATGTATGGGGATGATTACTACATTAGCAGGTTCCAGGTATCATTTATATGTGTTCTTGACCTGAAGTCTTGTCTTTTGGCCATGAATGAATGAGTCTACGTTCTGCTTCATATTTCAAATTCAGAAGTGAATGAAAACCTAAGGCTATGAGAGAACATAACCAAGAAATATTCCCAGAACCTGTGGATCTTGCATTTACAGGCATTTGTCTGAAGCCATCTGAATTAATCCATTTTCGGAGGAATGGAATCTTTCGGATTTTGAAGAAAAGAAAATCCCATCTCAATATTGACTTGCAAACTTCTGCTACATATTTTCTTTTGGGTATAGAATCATATTCTTGGCCAACTGGTTGCATTGAGGCCATATTTTCACTTGCTTTTGCCTGAAATAGTTTTGTCTACTTGTTTTGTTTCATCTGAACATTAAAACCTCTACACAATTCTTTTACTTCTCAAATGAAGAAAAAGAGCATTTCTTGAAACATTTGAACAATCATTTGAAGATGCACGTCACTCACAGACCTGATGATATAACCTCATTCCAGGAACCTGGTGATATAGAGGCTGAATTTGCTGATGTTGGTACCGAGAAAGTTATCAAGAAGTTATTCACCAACCGTGATCCTGGTCCACTTTTTTTGCCAAAAGGTAAAGGTTTGGGCCCTGACACTCCAATCATACTTCCACCTTGGCTGACTGAAGAAGATGTAAATTACTATGCATCAAAATTTGAAAAGACAGGCTTCAGTGGAGGAGTGAACTACTACCGAGCTCTGAATCTGTGAGTCTGTCTTCCTAACATTCTTGCCTGAGCTTTTCCAATTCTTTCTAGGTAGACTTGATAATTGGATGGCCTTAACTATTTCTTGATCAAAATTGCAGCACCTGGGAACTCATTGCACCGTGGACCAGGGCTCAAGTCCAAGTCCCAACTAAGTTTATCATCGGGGATCTTGATCTAGCCTATCATATGCTAGGCCTGAAAGATAATTACATACACAATGGTTCCTTTGAAGAAGATGTTCCATGGTTGAAGGAAATTGTTGTGCTGAAAGATGCGGCTCACTTTTTTAACCAGGAAAGACCTGATGAGATTAATAAACACATCTACGACTTCATTCAGCAGTTCTGAAGTTCCCTTTTCTGGGATCTTGGTTTCAGCAATTCTGGAAACGGAATAACTTCGAATAAATTTTTCTGTAATGTTTCTCCAGCTTAGGGCTGCCAATATGTTAGAAATCTACCGGTGATTGTTGAACATTTATGGAGTTTTTCAATCAAAGAACTCTGCTTTCTGTTCTTTTTGCCCCCAAAGATTCTCCGTAGATGAATCTTGTGTTGTTCTTCTTATTAAAACAGAAAGAATATCCAGTTTGAAACTTAATGTATTTGTGTGCTTATCCATTTCTCTTCTGGTTCAAGAACTGTTTGACAATTGGCATTATTGATTCCAACTTTTCCTATTGTTTGTTATCTATTGAGAATCCCACATCAGGTATGTGTAAGGGCATATCCTAGTATATAGAATTTGGGCAATCCCCCCCCCCCCCCACCCCAAGATAGCTTTTGGGGTTGAGTTAAGCCCAAACCTATATTTCAACATTATCTAGTGGCATATTTGTTTATTAGTTTTAAGGATTCAATTTTAACCCACTCCTAGAGTGGTATAAAAATAGGTTTTTTCTTTTATCTTTTCTTATTTAAATTTAGCATCTTTGATGAATAAAATCATGTTGGAATTTTAATCAAAATTTGTTAAAGTTTTGTTATCATTTCTTTTCTAGTTTTAACAGTGGTATCAGAGCCACGATTGATCTTTTCATGACCAACACACCAACAAAAAACAATCAACATGTTGGAATTTTAATCAAAATTTGTCAAAGTTTTGTTGTCATTTCTTTTCTAGTATTAATGGTGGTATTAGAGCCACGATTGATCTTTTCATGACCAACACACCAACAAAACACAATCAAATGGCATCCAGCGGCCAAACTTTAAACCTACCTGTCATTCTCATTGGCCAAAATTATCATTCTTGGTTTGTGAAGATGCAATCTTTCTTAGAAGCTTATGATCTTTGGGAAATTGTCACCGAAGATAAGGAAGTACCTACCTTCATCCAAATCTCATTAGCTGAACTAATGAGTGCTTTTCAAGCACAAGAGCAAAGAATGACCATGAGATAACACAAAAGCAGTGAAGGAGCACTTACTATGCAAAAGCAAAGTTCTAGTAACGGAAAACAACAACCCAACTAGAAGAATAAAGGCAAACAACACGATGGTGACGGTACAAAGCTGAAGCCATTCCCTCCTTGCAAACAATGCATGAAGATAACACATTTGGAAAAGTATTGCTGGTGGAGGGTTATTGCTGTTTGCAAAAACTGTAAGCAAACAGGGCATACACCAAGAGTTTGCAAGTCCAAAAAGAATGCTCTTAAACCTCCACAAGCGTAAGTTACTGAAGCGGAAGATGCTCGGGAGGAGCATCTTTTTGCAGTCTCATGTTTCTCAACAATTGACACCATTGATGCCTGGCTTATTGATAGTGGTTGCACACATCACTTGTGCAATGATGCTGCTATGTATAGAATTCTTGATGATACCTACAAGTCAAAAGTAAAAGTGGAAAATGGAGAATATTTGGATGTGAAAGGGAGAGGTTTAGTGGTTTTCTCTACAACTTTAGGTATCAAAATTATTTTAGATGTTTTGTACATACCTGATATTAGCCAAAATCTGAGTGTTGGACAGATGCTTGAGAAGTACTATTCACTACATTTTAAGGATTGGAAGTGCATCATCTTTGATCCCTATGGTGGAGAATTATTTGTTGTTAAGATGAACAACAGGGTCTTTGCAGCAAATTGGAAAAAAACAACTAATTAATTCTATACCTGTACTCAGCAATTAGTTTCAAATCCGTGGCCCAAAAGGCTTGGTAATTGCAATCTCAAAACCATTTCAGAGATGAATAAGAAGGAATTGGCTAAAAATTTGCCTGGCTTCTCTTGTGATGCTCAAATTTGCGATACTTGTCATTTGGGTAAGCAAACAAAACTGCTATTGCAAGCATGGAGAGCCAATGAAATCAGAATCTTTGAGTGGTAACAAGTACTTTCTGCTCTTTATTGATGATTACACAAGAATGTGTTGGGTTTGGTTAATCAAACTGAAAAGTGAAGTTTTTAAACAATTTAAGGCTTTAGTTGAGAATCAAAGTAATTCAAAATTAAAGATTTAAGATCTGACAATGGTGGAGGGTATACTTCTGGTTTGTTTGTTGAGTTTTGTAAGAATGCAGGCATTGAACATCAGCTCACCTTACCATACACACCACAACAAATCTGAGAGGAAGAACATGACTGTCATGGAGATATGTAGGTGTCTTTTGATTGAAAAATAGATACCCAATAAATTTCGGGTAGGTGCTGTTAATGCCTCTATCTATTTGTTGAATAGACTCCCCACGAAAGCCTTACAAAACGAAACTCCGTCTGAAGTTTGGTACATTTGCAAACCATCAGTTCAATATCTAAAAATCTTTGGGTGTATCTGTTTTTATCAAGTGCCAGAATCCAGGCAAAGTAAGCTCGATAACAAAGCTTAGAAAGGAATTTTCATGGGCTATGCTTCTTCTTCCAAAGGCTAACGGATTTTCTGTTTAAAAATAGAAAAAATAATTTTAAGCAGAGAAGTGAAGTTTGATGAAGCAGCAGTTTGGGATTGGAAAATCAAAAGAATGCTTATTCTAATTTCTTTCCAAAGGAACAACCTGAGCTTTCTAAAGATGAACTTGTAAATGATATTCCAATAAGAAGCACCAAATCCCTGCAAGATATTTATCAAAGGTGTATTTTGATTATCTCAGAACCAACAAGCTATGTTGATGCACAAGACTCTCAAGAATGCAAGAGAGCTATGCAAGCTGAGCTAGACATATTCAACAAGAACAAAACATGGGAGCTTGTTGATAGCTACAACTGGTAAGGTGATTGGTGGGAAATGGATTTTTAAAAACAAAACTCAATCCTGATGGTTCAACATGCAACCAGATTGGTGGTGAAAAGCTATGCGCAACAATATGGTGTGGATGAATCAAGAAACTTTTGCTCCTGTAGCAAGATATGACATAATTAAGTTTCTTCTTGCATTTGCTGCTCACAATTCTTGACAGATTCATCAGCTTGATGTCAAGTCGGCATTCCCGAATTACTTACTTTCTGAAGAGATTTATGTAGAGCAACCCGATGGTGAATTAATTTCTGGTCAAGAGGATAAAGTGTATCTCCTAAAGAAAGCCTTGTATGGCTTAAAACAAGCGCCAAGGGCTTGGGTATGAAAGGATGGACAGCCATCTATAGAAGTCAAAGTGAAGCTACTCTCTATGTGAAAGTCGTTAATAGTGAGTCTTTAGTTGTCTCCATTTACGTTGATGATATGCTTGTTACAAGAAGCAAAGTTTAATTAATCCAGATATTCAAAGTTGAAATGAAGAAAGTTTTTGAGATGACTGATCTTGGAATTATGAAATATTTCCTTGGCATGGAAGTGACACAATCAAATGGTGGCATTTTTACATGCCAACAAAAATATATTTCTGATATTTTAAATAAGTTCAAAATGCAAGGTTTAGATTGCAATCCTGTTAGCACTCCTAACTCTACTAGTGTGAAGTAAAGGAAAAGATGAGGATTTTGAGAAAGTTGATGACAATATGTACATTAGTTATTGGTAGCCTTCTATATCTCACAACAAGTAGGCCTGATACTCTATTTGTTGTAAGTTTGCCCTCTAGGTTTATGCATTCACCTAGAAAAACACATGTCATTGGTACTAAGAGGGTGTTAAGATACATTAAAGGAACCAACATGCTTGGAATTTGCTTTCCAACATTTACAGAGAAGACAATGGACTGAGTTGGTTACACTGACAATGATTGAGGTGGTTATGTTGATGATCTCAAAAGCACTTCTGGTTATTTGTTTGCCTTGGGAACATGTTTCTTTAGTTGGAGCTCAAGGAAACAAGAAACTACAGCTCAATCAACAGCAGAAGCTGAATATATTGCTGTTGCGTCTGCTGTAAACCAAGCTATTTGGCTAAGGAAGATGTTGAAAGACTTGGGGAGTGAACACATAAAAGCTACAAAAATTTTGCATGACAACAGCTGAGTGGTTTCAATCTCCAAGAATCCAGTATTTCACAGTCACACCAAGCACATCAAAATCAAGTTTCATTTTATTAGAGAAGTTCAACAATCTAATGAAGTGTTACTTGTTCATTATTTATCAAAAGATTAGTGGCTGATATCTTCACCAAGTCCTTGACAAAGGAAAGGTTTGAAAGTTTGAGGCACAAGATTGGAGTATGTCATCAAAATGCCAAGGAGGAGTGTTAGACAATTGGCATTATTAATTCCAACTTTTCCTATTATTTGTTATCTAGTGGCATATTTGCTTTTCAGTTTTTTCATTCAATTTTATCTCATTCTATGAGTGGCACAAAAATAGGATTCATTTTTTACTCACTCTTTAAACGGCACATAAATAGGTTTTTGATCTTTTCTTATTTAAATTAAACATCTTTGATGAATAGAATCATGCTGAAATTTTACTCAAAATTTGTCAAAGTTTTGTTGTCGTTCCTTTTCTAGTTTTAATAAGAACCTGGCTAAATAACATGTATAATCAATCAACTTGGACAGAGAAAAAGGTATTTATAAGGTATTTTGTTACTGTAAAACATTTTGATGGGGTGAAGAAGAGTTCAAAATAGTTTAACCGTGGATGATTGGAGGTCCATATTCATCGTGGCAATTCAGTCGAGAATAAGTATATTAAACTGCAAATTTCAAACCTTTCGGGCAGTCTTTGTTGACTTCTTGGAGGTCCCTTGACAAACACTGGTCACCTATCAAGAACTAATCGAAGGTCAAGCATTGCAGTTTCCAGAGCTTCTCAGAGAAGATCAGGGAACACGATGGAGAAGATACAGCACAAGATGGTGAGTGTCAATGGCATTAACATGCACATTGCAGAGTTGGGTCAAGGGCCTTTAGTCCTCTTCCTTCATGGCTTTCCAGAACTCTGGTACTCATGGCGCCACCAGATACTTTTCATGGGTGGTCATGGCTACCGAGCCGTGGCACCAGACCTCCGGGGATATGGTGACACCAGTGGTGCACCAACTAATGATATCTCCAAATTCACCATGCTACATATGGTGGGAGATCTTATTGCACTTCTCCAAGAAATTGCACCTGATGAAGATCAAGTGTTTGTAGTTGGTCATGACTGGGGTGCTAATATTGCTTGGCATATGTGCTTGTTTCGGCCTGATAAGGTGAAGGCTTTGGTTAACTTGAGTGTTGCTTACCTTCCCAGGAATCCAGAAATGCCTCCTATAGAGACTTTGAGGAGTCTGTATGGGGATGATCTCTACGTTTGCAGATTCCAGGTTCATTTATACTGTCTTCTTCACAACTACTTGATCTATTGGAATTTTATTTGGCAAGACAGTTCATTTTTGCTTGACAAACTACTTGATTTCATATGATTGTTCCCAAATTGAGATAAAGATGAAATTTTCTCTCCCAAAGAATAGTGGCAAGAGTGCTGAGGGAAGTGAACAAAAAAGTAGAGTATTTGATCAAAAGATTTGTAAAGCATAAAGAAATCATGAGTTTGTGAGCACTGGCAGTTTTTTGGGTTGGCAAAATTGAAGGTGGGGATTTGTGAGTCTTATTTTTTCACATCAACGTTGAAGCCTGAATTCTTGATCGAGTTTAAGATATGTCTTCTTTCTCAGATAGTTTTTCTAATAGTCATACTCTTGGCATGCTTCTGTCATGAACTTTCTCATGCCCTGCAGGGAAATTCCTTCAAATCTAAAGAACCAAGTTCTCGTGGAGTCTTTTCCTTGGGGTTAAAGATCATTGCACTTCTTGATTTGATTGGCTAATTTGTGGATACATTGCTTAATTTCATTTCAGAAACCTGGTGACATAGAGGCTGAATTCGCTGAGATTGGCGTTAAGAAAGTCATCAAGAAGTTTCTAACCTACCGCAGCCCTGATCCAATTTATTTCCCTAAAGGTAAAGCCTTTGGAGATTCACCTGATACTCCAATTGTCTTACCACCTTGGCTGACAGAGGAAGATGTGGACTACTATGTTTCCAAATTCGAGAAGACAGGTTTCACCGGAGGACTGAACTACTATCGAACTTTTGATCTGTAAGTTGTCTTGAAAAAATTACCTTACTGCAGTACAATAATACAGAATGTTAATCACTTAGACTGCATTTTCTATTCTTGGTTCAGGACCTGGGAATATGTTGCACCCTGGACTGGGACTCAAGTTAAAGTCCCAACTAAATTTGTTGTGGGAGAAATAGACCTGTCATACAATATGGTGGGCTTGAAGGACTATATCCACAGTGGTGGCTTCCAGAAATATGTTCCCTTGCTGCAGGAAGTTGTTGTCTTGAAAGATGCAGCTCACTTTATTAACCAAGAAAAGCCAGATGAGATTAACAAGCATATCTATGACTTCTTTCAGCAGTTCTAAACCATGTTCACTGTGATTGTTGAATTTCAAGAAGCCCAGATTACTGCCTTTCCTGTTTATTGTATATGTGTATTAAAGAACACCATCTTTCCTGTCCTTAATAATTGAATTCAGAGCAGAAAATAAAGTTAGCAATAATTCTTGTTTATGATTAGGGTAAAAGCTTCTGAGCTTTAGATTTCTTGTTTCTGATGGTTTTTACATTGATTCTCTAATGGGATTAAACCTGATTAACACTGATTTACAACCTTTCCAGATGGGTATATCCTATTCCTAATCATAGAGAGATTTCTTGAAGTAAAATTTGTCAAGAACCTCTCTCAGAACTTGCTCAGGTGATGTTTAATCCTCAAAATGGCTCTTTTGTCTTGTGGGGATATACTTATTGATCCCTATGAAGACTTTTCTGAGTTACTTTAAAAGACTTTTTAAAGCCAAAACCATGAGTTTCCCTTTGCATGCCATGAAGGGGAAAGTATCATATGCTTACACGCACCTGCACCATTCTTGGTGCTAATTTCTTCTCCAGATTATGTATGGATTTTTTATGATTATTAACGATAAATTTAAAGATCTTATTTTTAAAACAAGATATCTATTTTAACGAAATAATAATAGAATAGTTCAAGTCAATAATCACGTTTTACGAGCAAGAGTTCAGACAATAATAATATAGGACAAGTCTACTAATCAACTTACATCCAATCCAACAACTACTTTTCTCTTTTATCTTTTTTTAAGTAAAAAAATTAAGTTTAAAAGGAGAATAATAGAAAATAGTCCGTCAACTTCTATAATAAACATACTGTCTTTTGTACTATGAATTTATAGAAACAAACAATGTACTGAGTCATTTTACTTCTAAAATTAGATTTTTCAGAGTTTGTTACCAACAAGTTGGACTAAATTTGGAAAGGGATTATATTATGGTTATCAGTAAAACCACCAAAGCCTTCATCCATTATTTCTTGATTGAATTATAGTCACCACACGAGGGAAAGGGGGAAAGATGGACAAGATAAAGCACAACATCATACCTGTTAATGGCATAAATATGCACTATGCAGAACTTGGGCAAGGTCCACTTGTGCTCTTCATTCATGGCTTCCCAGAACTCTGGTACTCATGGCGTCATCAGATTGTCTTCATGGCAGAACAAGGGTACCGGGCTGTGGCTCCGGATCTCCGGGGCTATGGTGATACCACGGGTGCACCCACTGATGATTTCTCCAAATTCAGTGTCTTCCATATAGTTGGAGACATGATAGCTCTGCTCCAAGAAATTGCACCGGATGAGGATAAGGTGTTTGTTGTGGGGCATGACTGGGGTGCACAGATTGCTTGGAATCTGTGCTTGTTTAGGCCTGATAAAGTTAAGGCCTTGGTCAATTTGAGTGTCCCTTTTGCTCCCAGGAACCCTAAAAGAGCCCCTATAGAAGGTTTGAGGATGGTATATGGAGATGATTACTATATGTGCAGATTCCAGGTTTATTCTTGTTCTCTTTGGAATCAATTGCGCACTTTTTTTTTTTGATCAATTTTGACCATTTTCCCTTAAAGTTTCAATCTCTCAAGGTGTTTGGTTAATGTGTGATTGCTTTTCTGATCCATGTTTATTCATATGCACAAGAATGGTCGGTTCATTTTGAAATATCTTGATATTTCTGGACAATCTGCGCCCGTAATATTTGTGTAGTATTCAGCTTGTTGTGTCAAGAAAGAATCTTTCTTGGTGAAGGATGGAATGATTACAAGAACTATAGGAAGAAATGAAGCCATGCTATTGCTTGCTATCCATATTCAAGTCTTGGATTAAGTTTGCAAATCCACGACCTTATGAAAAACTTCCGGCATCTGTAGAACATTAAGTTGACAAAATTTTCCATTTGAGTTGCTTTCCTCTTGACTTTGAAGTGGAGGAAAGCCCAACTTCAATTTGAAAAGCAAAGTTACATGGGTTTTTTGAGGTTTATACATCATAATTGAACTCTATTAATCTTTTTGGGAGATGGTATCACAATCTTTTACATGTTGAGAAAAAAGGCACAAATGCACCACAGTACTTGATTGATTGAATTGATAGAGAAGCTAAAGGAAGATCTGAACTGGTCATTTTTTGTTTCAGGAACCTGGTGAGATAGAGGCTGAATTTGCTGAGCACGGTGTTAAGAGAGTCCTAACAAGGTTTTTAACCTACCGCACTCCAGGTCCACTTTGCCTTCCAAAAGGTAAAATCTTTGGGGATTCACCTGATAACCCCCTGGTCTTGCCACCTTGGCTAACAGAAGCAGATGTGGAATACTATGTCTCCAAATTTGAAAAGTCAGGCTTCGCTGGAGGGGTGAATTACTATCGCTCTTTTAAATTGTAGGTTCTACGTTTTTCTTTGAGATTGTGCAGTAGTTGAATGAGTTCTAAGGTTATGAATTCTTGATTTTTTTCTGCAAATTCTTTTGTTCTAAATTGCAGAAACTGGGAACTCTCTGCTCCCTGGACTGGGGCTCAGGTGAAAGTCCCGGTCAAGTATGTTGTTGGGGAACTAGACCTGGTCTACCACATGCCTGGGACAAAAGAATACATCCACAATGGTGGCTTTCAGAAAGATGTTCCATTCTTGCAGGAAGTTGCAGTGCTCAAAGATGCAGCTCATTTTATTACCCATGAAAGGCCTGATGAGGTGAACAAACATGTCTATGACTTCATTCAGAAGTTTTGAGCTTTATCTTCCTAATGTTCTCCAAAGAGAATTCCAATCATCACTCCAGCAAATAAATTTAGCTGGGTTCAATGTTATCTGTAACAGGACATGATCTTAAATTTCATCATTTCATGCATCTGATGCTTTTTAGTTTTTCCTTTGCTTGTTCTGTTGTGTAATAAGATTATCTCAACTTCCTTTAGGACTCCAGAGGAATCTTAAATGTTTCTGAGGTTTTTGAACAATCAAGTTTTTTGAGTGATTTCTGAAGTTTTAACGTAATGCAATTAGCACAGTTCTTGGATTATATCAGGAACCCTAGAATACAAGAAATGTAGTAACCAAAACAGCCAGCAAGGAAGAAGAAAAAGGAGTCCAAGTATTTCCTGCCATAAAACCAAAATTACACATCCATATATTGAACCAAAGTCACACATTGTTGGGCTTTACTACAAGAGAGTATTCCTGGTACAAAGAGATCTTTTGGCCTTAGAAGGCACAATTATTTTCTCATGTTGAGAGCTAGGATATTTCAGGGAGTATGGAAAGTAAATGGATGGCAGTATTAGAGAGTTTTGCAGGAAAAGGGTGTAAAAATGTCTGTCAGAAATGGAAGACCAGTTTGATACAAAAATTTATGAACCAATTCATCAGGGATGCTTTGCAGCCTTCCGTTTCTCGACACCAAAGTGCACATCCAGCAGATCTGTAATGCCAGCATCTATTCTTTGACCAACTCTAACCGGACCAACACCTTGAGGAGTGCCTGCAAAATGCACCCTATGGTCATACTTACAAACTTGACAAATGGCATTTACAGAAACAAGTCTAGGGTTTTATGGACATGGAGGATTCCCATGATTGTTAAATCATGAAGTTTTTCAAACCTACCTTCACTAAGGTGATTTTGCAAATGACCATCCGATATGTTTTTGGAGAAATAGCATATATATCATACCTGTTAGAATAACGTCTCCTTCAAGAAGTGTCATGACAGAACTTATGTGGCTAATCAAATATGGAATCTTAAAAATCATATCTCTGGTGGAACCCTTCTGACGAGTTTCTCCATCAACCTGTTTGATCCACATTTTAAGGTGGTGTTGAAATTGCATATATATATATAACAGAAAGAAAAATAAGTGAGGAGGAGGGGAGAGCAGGACCAAGAAGCAAATGAATGATGTAAGGATATACATGAATGATTCAAGCACTGATACCTTTAACCATAATTCTAAATTGTCAGGGTCTGGAACCATTGAGCAGGGTAACTGCAGAATCAAATGTTAACTGGTAAAGCAATTTTTATGATGAAATAAAAGATCACTCAATGAATTATAATACATCTAGAACGAAATGATTAAGGGCACATCAAAAAGGTAGGTTTCCCCAGTAACATAATCCATAATATACAGAGTGAATATTGATCTCTAAAGCTTTCTTTTAACCTGACATATTAGAGATGGATATGGAGACAATCTCAGGAAGTATTATAGCATAATCAAATACTTACAACAGAGCTAATTGGAGTGAAAGTATCTTGGCCTTTAGCTATAGTCCATGGTAGACCCGCTGCCTAGCACACACAAATACAAGAACAGCTATGAATACTGCCCAAAACTAAAATCTCCTACATACTTATATCATGTTTGAAACATACTCATAACATGCTTCTATAACTTCTTTTTCTTTTTTTGGGAGGAAATACTCAAAACATGCTTGTAGTCACATTTTTTTTATGGTAAAGGAGAGGGAAAAAAGGATTGTGAGGAGTTCACACCTTTGCTTTAGATTGAATCTCCCTTGCGGTCATATCCAGTGCAAGAGCATAACCTGGAGGAAGCATGCAATCACTCAAGATCAAATCTAATCTAACAAGAAACAATTCAAACAGTGTCCTGAGAAATAAAATCACGAAAATAAACTGAAAATTAAGAATAGAATGAAAACTAGAAAATGAATAGGATAGACTGGAAGTGTATAAGGATTGAAGTTCTTGCTTTTGCACACATATTTAGATAATTCCTTTAACATCTTTCCTTTTCTTCTCCAATTCCTTCTGATGATACTCAATTAGGAGAAGCTGAGGTTTATCTTGGATCTTCAATAGCAATTTTTTCTTCTTCATTTCTTTGTCTTTTTACATACAACCATTGCCAACAAGGAACATTGGTCCAATGAAACTTATTCAAACTCATAGCTGAATTTACAATAGTTCTATTTCTATCACCAACTCAATCCCAAACCAGAAAAATTTCTGCACACATACTCGAAGCCCAGAGAATCATTTAAAGATCACTCAGCAACACAAGAGGCTTTCCCCCAATAAACTCAATTTGCAGTAGCTTAAGCTCACCCACCCGTCTTCTAAATTCAAGAACTAGAAATCATTTTTGAGTCTAATGAAGCACAAAATTTCTAATCAATAAATAAACAAGAATAAAAGACCACAACTTCATACTCACAGAATTATTCAAGACATGAAAATTTGAAATTTTTTTTTTTTTTGCAAAACCTCCAACATAATTCATAGCAGAAGCTTCCGGGACGTCCCTTGCTCGTTGACCGATGACGACGGCCAACTCCACCTCATGATCCAGCGACTCCAAAGGCGGAGGCACTTCAATCTTCCCTCCGTTCTCCAAATACGACGACGTAGGCTTCAAGAACAACACCGGCTCCTACATTTTCACGCCCAAAATCAAATATCACTCCACCAAAAAAAGAAAAAAACAAAGAAGAAAAAATCAATCTTGTACTATGAAATGGATAGAAAAGGACAACCTTAGGGACGGCGTTTCCCAGTTCTTTGGCGTGAGCAGCGTAGTTTCTACCGACGCAGACAATTTTAGTACCGATACCCAAAAGCTTCTGGTAGGCCGACGTTGTGGTAGCCATTGTCAACGTTCTTCCCTTCCTCCTCCTTCCTCCGAACACTATACTCAGTGGCGTTATTCTGATCGCAGACATATATGTTTATATACCGGAGAATTTCAAGAATGCTTGGTAGTTCATTTCATAGTTTACTGCTATCTAAAAAATGTACCACGCACAATGCGCCATGTACCATTTTTTTTTTTAATCTAAAAATATAAATTATTTTACAATTTTTTATTAATTTTCCCATAATTTAAATGGAAAAGGTTAAAACAAAAATTTCAGAAAAATTATCAAGCAATAATATATTCTTATAAAATTATGTGAAACGACTTAATATTTAAAACGATCCGGGAATGGTAATATAAAATATAATTATAGTTCATCAAAAGGCTGGGTAGATATGGTATTTGGAACTTGAAGAGAATTCACTTGCAGCTGATCACCAAAATGTTGCGTTGATTCTGTAGTTCCATTTTCACTGCATGGTCTGAAATTCATTTGTTAGTCATCATCTTCATCTGTTCTTGAAAAGGTGGAAGAAATTTTCTCAAAAAAAATTGATCTTTTCTACTAATTTTGCATATGCTGAGGAAGTCAGGTTATGGAGTAGGTAGCTAGCCAGCCTTACCTACCCTTCAAGAAAAGGCTGGCCTCTGATCAAGAATGGACTTGAAGGGCAATCAGAATCTGTGCAGTGACTTGTCTTCCCAGCGGCTAAGTCTGCACTTGACTGCAAAATCAAACAGCAATGTATTTTTTCAGCAATTTTGAAACCTTCCCTTTTTGGTGGGCTTTGGTGGGGGGTTGGGTTCGAACTTACAGAAAGTTCAATCTCCTGGGCTTCTTGCCTTCTTGAATCCCGGATGAGGATGATGACACATTTGCACATAAATAGTAGTAGAAGAACACCAAGAAAAAGGACCACTATGAACTCTACTACAATCACTGATCCCAGCGCTGTATATTATTATTTATTATACACAAAGCAAAAACAATGCAGAAGGTGAGTTCTTTGTTGATCATATACATGTATCTTCAAGAAGTAAGATCCCGAAAACTTACAATGAGCCAACAATGAACTCATCGGTTCTCTTCTTATTAGATTTACGGTAGCCTCGGCAGAGAGAGGCATTGACATCATTTCATTGCAGTTTGGATAGCAGCCGTAGTTCCCCATATCGTTTACTTTCACAGTTAAAACAGCAACATGTTTGCCTCCCTGTAAAATTCATTCCATTAACTGCAAATCATTCGTGAAGTAGTTGTTCAAATGTGTATTTTCAAGAAACTTTCAGAACCTTCAGTGGTCATATAATCTCTATTACTTTACCAGATTCATTTTGTAGATTCTTGAAAACACACACACACACACACACACACATATATATATATATATATAGGTAACGTGATAACTCTGATGAACATTGTTTAAGGCAGATTATGAACTGAGGATGATAAGAATCCAAATGGTTCCAGAGGACTCACATGATAAAACAGATGCTGCATGACATTGTTGCAGACAGCAATAGTTCCCCGAAATCTGATGCCCTTTGCTTTGACGGTAAATTGTTTTCCAATGGAAACAAATGTCTGCAATGGCTGCCACTGATAACTTGTCTTCAGCTTTAGTTCAGTAGTATTAACATGAACAGAAGGAAGGCTAGTTGTCAAATATCCAGAACTGACTTCCACGGAGAATATGACTGAGAAGTGGAACTTATTACCTGAAACTTAAATCATCTTAGATTCCATATCTGAATGTTAAATCATGAGAATTTAATTAATATCTTTTCCATCAAACTTCAGGCTGCTTTTCTTCTATACATCAGTGAACAAGTTAAACAAAATGGAACCCATTTCCTCCAAATTTAAAGAAGCAAAAACACCATTGCAGAGAGTTTTAGTGCTCATTATACCAGGGAAGTATGCAAGATCAGGATCCCCGATGAAGAAATCAAACTTGTCTCTTTGTGCATCATAAATTAGCACTTCATCTGTGGAATGCTCAAAGATAATGAATGGAGGAACATTTATAAATGGCGGATCATTGATAGGTTCCACGAGTATAGGAAAATCTAAATTGTTCTTTCCATTGCTGTTCATGGTAGACACACGGATTGTGTCCTTGCCATAGAAGTCCTTCTTTCTGATTGAAAAAGGGAATAAACCGAAAGTTCAGAACAAGCATCATTAACTGTGGAAGTGTTAATGCATGCCAAATTGCTATTCTTTATCAATGCAATCAACTCATGCAAAGAGTAAGTTTGTAATACCCAAAGTATTGGATTCCTTGAAGAGCGAAATTGACTACTTCCAAACTTCCAGCTAGAATCAACTGTTCATCCTTCTCGATGTCATTTTTCACATATAATTCATCCCATATTGGCAACCAAAACTGTCTTGACAATGTAGAGAGATATATAGTTCCAGATTGTGCACTAAGAACAACTGTGATGTTGTCCTTCGAATTTGAGTATGCAAGCTCAAATCCAGAGAAACCTCTGCAAATGCAATAATGTGAAATATTAGATGCCAACAGATATTCTACTCCACTGCCACTTTTGGAAAGAATCAGAGAAACTTTAAATTAAGACAAGAGAGTAACCCACCCAAACATGGGACTAATAGTATTTTCAGTTCCTTGAAGTTGACTTGGAATGGATACAAACTGAGGTGGAACACTTAGGATGGATATATTCACTGGCCCAAAAGCAGTGTTTCCATTTTTATCAGCTATTGTGTAAACAAAAGAATCATTTCCATAAAAGCCTTTATACGGTGTATATCTGAAAAGACGTCCATTCTGTAAGAGTGAACCATGATGTGGCTGCCACAAATACCATTACAAGATAAATCATCAAGGAACAATTTGAAAAAAAAGACCTGGGGTGGGGGGGGAGACTACCTTAATACGGGGAGAATGTCAAGTAGATACTATCTTTAAGTATTGTTGAAGTCCAGGATTAACCCTTACCTTTGAGAATTCAATAATACTTGCATTTCCACCAGAAAAGTAATCATTTTCTAGAGCATCAAAAGCAATTGACTCATCCTCCCAAACATAGACCTTATCATTGGAAACTCTGGGAAAATATTCATCTAAAACACAAGAAATGGATCAAACAGATGCATCTTCGAAAAAAAAGAATATACAATTTCAGAAAAGCAAAACCATCATTTAGTCTTGAAGTGGTGTGGCTACATAACTAGAAAATGAAGTGAAATTCAACCACATAAGGGAAAAACATTCAAAATTCAAGAGCTCACTATATTGAAACATTATTTCAAATGATTTGCCACAGATGAACTTACTAATGTAAGCAGCCACACCAAAAGGACATGGAATGAAATGCTGCCCTTCATATGTAGGGCATATCTCATAGGTGCCTATTTCCTTGACCATGTAGCTACCAGTGTATGAACCATCCTTATTATCAACAAACATCCATGTCGAAAAACCAGATCTGTTAATTGATGCAATCTCAAGTTTCAATTTTGAGTGCTGCATTTGGATGGGGTTAGAGTAAGAATCCATAAGTCGTACCACGATCTCACTCTTTATCAGTTTTGAAACTTTTGGAGCAAATTTCACCACTTCAGAAACAGAAAGATTAACCTTCCCTGGAATAAGATTGAGCATGAATATTATTATCTCCAAACCAGCACCAGATAAAATGTGGCTCCAACTTTATAGTTTCAGATATACCTGAACTCACTACCTTCCTAAATGGGAGGTCAGTATTTAATTGAATATTTCCACAAAAGACTGATATTTCATACATGCCACACTTTTCAGGAACAAAAGTGACCTCAAATTCTATAAACTTCAACCCCGAGTTGCCAAGAGACTGCATCCAAAACTAACAGTAGTATTTCAAAATTTATGCTTAAAAGTTTTCTAAAAAAATCTCATTCCAGTCCTTGCCTTATTCAGTGCATCAACAACTGATGTCGAAGCCACTGCCACATGCCTGCTTGGATCGTATTCAAGAATTCCACTACCTGTTACATCAATCAACTCAATGACCAAAGTAATGCATTGAAACAATAAGATAAATGTTCATTGCTTTACCGTTTACAGCTTTCACGGGACGTATGCTTGAATGCAACTGCTTGGTATCCAATTCGTGCTGAATTCTTACTTGTAACCTCTCCAAGTTAACCGGAGAGGGATACAAATATGCATCTCTTAAGAAAACAGAGAATCTTGCAGTTTCACCAGCAATTGAGTCATTTAAACCAGATCCATTTACAACACTGGTTTTCCCATCACAATAGCCTATTCAAATGCAAACATTAGATTTGGAGCTGAAAATGGTGAACAGAATAATTTTACTTATGCCACCATTAAATAAAGAGCATCAGTAGACAGTATTGCATTAAAGTCGATATCCAGCTTATCATGGAAGAGTTAGATACAGTGGAAAGCAATTTCACTAACATAAACTCATTGAAATTGGAGTAGAGCCTTGTCTCCCATGCTAATCTTGGTATACCATAAAGTACCATCTTAAGTTGGAGCTTGAATAGTTTGAGATCATTACCTATATAAACTGTGAAGTCATATGGCACGTTAGAAATGAGATTATCCTGTCGTTTTTCTCCTTTGTCTGATATCAATAGAATAAAGTCACCTGGTTCATATAGCTTAAAAGAAAAAACCTGAATACCCAGTCCAACCTCTTTAAAGTGCAGATCTGAAATAGGCATAGACAAATTTGTCCCCTTTTCCAAAACTTCAACATCAAATGCATACAGTCCTGGAACAGGATTTCCATATAGATCTTGTTGATGGATAAAAGCCTCCATCACAGAGAAAAGTTGGAAGGATTTTGTCTCGATATCGAAGTGAAGTAAGCAATTGGAGACAACAAGAGCTCCTGCAACAAACATGCAAAAACTTGAAACACAAGAAAGATGACAGCGGGTTTTATGTGCGGAAACTTTGAGGTAATTTACACTCAGTAGAAATAGCAGTATCACCAAAGCTAAAATATAAACTGAGGTAACTTATGCAGAGTTCAAATTGGTCTTTTTCTGAACAAAAGAATTCTTTTGTGCTAGCTATAACACGACCCAAAATGGAAAGCAACTATGTCCTCCAATTACTTCATAAGAAGCATTACAGACAAATATATAGCACACAGATATTGGCTTTTTCTGCATTTTGCAAACAATTATAAGTCATGCTTACATGAATCACCTGGCTTCACCTCAAGCGGAAGTGGGGAGCCTATCAAAGTTTCATTTTGTTCTTGAACATTAAGTAAGAGATTTCCAGATGTGGCCACAATAAATTCAATGCTGAGACAGCCTAAATGGTTCCATCCCTTATTGGTGAAATTGAGGATTCTTGCAACTGAACCATTTGAATGAGATGCTGACACTGTAAAATTATATGGTTTTTCTCCTTCAGTTGCTATGGAGATATTATTCCCAAATGCATCTCTTGGAAGAATAAGTACTGTAGCATTCGCTCCTGCAATAAATTCATCTACTCCTCCCAACCATGACACGGTTCCAGTAGCTAGATACCTTTTCCCTATATGTTGACAAGATACTTCAGTTTAATGCAATAAACTTATAAACTGAAGAAAAATAAGTAAAATTAAAGAGAAAACCTTTACAAGAATGTTGAAACAGATTATAAAACATTCAAAGTTCTACAGTAATCTTCATAAAAATGTAATCCGAAGACCTATAGTCAGTTCATCCCAACTTGGAATAAATGAAAACCACGCAGAGATTAAATCATCATTCACTGGCCAAGAAAAGTAAGAAAAAGAACAGAAAAACCAAACCTGGAGTTACTTGAAAATGCAGGGAAGAGTCCAAGACATTGAAATTATCATCATTGATTAGCACATTGAACAAACCAACCCTGATAGGGATGAAAGAAATCCTCCAACTGTTAAGATCACCACCAAAATATGTTGAAAGTCCAGAAATGAAAGTACTATTTCCAATCCTGTCATTGACTGTGATATTAGGATTAAAAGGGTGCTTGTATTTTGCTCTCTCAAAACTTCCCAGAACTTTAACCATGATGGTTGCTACGTCCCCTGCCTCAAAAGTACCATCCTCATCTGACCAACTGAAAGCAAAACTTGGCATTGGTACACTATCTGCAAAAATCACCAAAAGTAAAAAAATTTCAGAAAAACAACTTAAATTCTGGACATGCCGATATATTTAACTGTGAATTGAATTGGCACCTGATTTTGGAGGTTGAGGAGCAAGGGATGGAGAGAAGAAGTAGGTAATCAGAATGAGCATGGCAGATAGTTGCTTGAGAATGAACATTGTCGTCAAGTTCAATCACCGTATCCCATAGAAATTTTACATGGAAGTTTCTGAAAAGAGTGCAGAGATAGAAGCGGTTATGACCATTTTGGGCAGCGCAGTAGCGTGTCTTTATCAGGTACAGCCATCTCAACTACGGTGGTTACTGTCAGTTTCTTGACTGTTAAACGCATTTTTTGGGCATTGTTCGTGAGGTAATAAGTTCCTCATCAAATTCATGATGTTTCGTTTACCCCATTCAATTTCATTCCACTTTATCTTAGATTGACAGGTACGATCCAGTATTAAGAACAGGTTTTCGTCTTGCAGCCATTAATTTTCCACAAGATCATCCATTGTAATGGACACTAGAAATAGAGGCACAGAACCATTGTTGGAATTTAAGCATCCCATGCAGCCATCCATCCTCAGATAGCACAAGCATGCAAGGTTTAGTAGCACGAGGTTACAATGAAAGAGAATCAGTGCCATAAAATATCATCCTCCTGGCCATGAAAATGGTTTTCAACATTAGAAGTCTTTTGGATGAGGGACCAAGAGCTCATAAGTTGCCTAAAGAAAGTAAAACAGGTAGGGATTATAAAGAGCATCACTCAAAATGCCATGAATAACAAGGTAGATGGGTAGGTTCTTCATTTCAAACAAAACCACATGGCAATTGTTGAAACATAAAATTGAAATTATAAAGGGAAACAAGTTCTACTTCAACAAAAGTACCAACATATAGTTAATAAGATTGTGCCTCAAGAAACAACTACGACAAAATTGACAATGGTGAAATTTTTGACTGTTTGGTCAACAGATCAAGGACCAATGCAATAGGACAACCAACTTAAACTTTAAAGCCTCTGCTCTTTCTCCTTCCTCTAGCTTTCTCAAATTTCCTGCCCTTGGCCCTAACGTATGGTTTAGTGTGGCTATGAGGTACACCAGGAGCAGGACCAAAGTGTTTCACTGCCTCTCGTGCATTCTTTGGACCTCTAAGTAGGACCTGCATGAAACAAAGATGTCATTTGTAAGTCAAAACTTCAATATTAAGAAAGTTGACACTGTTCTGACCCATCTAATGAGGTCCAAGGATAAAAAACCTAACTATAAACATGGGGAAACTGTTGTTTACTAAATAATCCACCTAAAACAATTGAGTGAAAAGGGGGGTTAAAAGTGCCCTTATTTATGAGTTCAAAGACCCAAGATCAGTTTGTGGATATTCATCTAACAAAAATGGACGTATCAACACAAATTTACAAAAGAACAACACATCACTAGAAAGACATGAAGTGCAGAAAGTCGGTGCATCCTATCAAGAATTTAAGACTTCCTAAATCCAAGATCATAACCAAGAAAAACCCTGCATATCTAAGAATAGCTATTTAACTAAATGTTGAGGTGCTTACCGTGTTTTGACCAAGAGGAGCCCTGAGAGCCAACTGATCAAAAGTCAAACATTCTCCTCCAGCCTTTTCAATCCTTGCTCGTGCAGTCTCTGTGAACCTGAGGGCAGCCACCTTCATTGAAGGCACTTCATAAACCCTAATATCATCAGTGACCGTTCCAACAATCACTCCAATCTTGTCATCCTGGGAAAGAAGCCAGAGACATTAGACAAACACAGATAATTTCCCTGGTCTAATAAAAAATATACCTTGGAATTGAGAATTTAAAAAAAAAAAAAATTTAGATCTCACGCTGTTGAAGAATCCAAATCAACTGGCTCAGATATTTTAACTAACCATGAGTAGATTTATTGACATTAGGTTATTACAATGTAGAGGATGCCAAAAATAGAAGCATACACAACACCTCTTTCATTAACTTCTCTTTCTCTTCATTTGACTGACTATTCTTGACACAGAAATAAGAGTAAATATCACCTCTTTACCAACATCTCCGTTGCATATTAATTAAAACCATCTTCTTGCAAGGCTAAACTTAAAATCCATGTTAAGAGTTATCTATAGTCCTAACACATATATCCTCACTCAGCAAATCTTCTTATAACAATAAATAAATCACTTCAATATCGCCCAAAATAATCAGATTACAATACTCCTGATATATGCTCAATAAAAAGCAGACTAAAAAGAGGGGCAAAAATTCCCCCAACTAAATCCAACACAAAGCAAACATAAACTAGTTAAAATCAAGAAATACCTTTCCCTGCATGTATTTCACGAGCCTTGATAATGACAAAGGAGCCTTGTTAACCTTGCTCATGAACAATCGCTTCAAAATGACAGCATTGAAGTTGCTCTGTGTCCTCCGGACCAAGAACCGGTACAACTATTATAACACAAACAACACATCAGTCCTCGATGTATTCACCATAAAAACAAAAGAAAAACGAACCAGCAATTCACAATTCCAGCTACTTGTAACATAGAACAGAAAAACATATAAATAACTATTGCAAGAACATAAAAACCCGCTAGAAACCATTTTTAAGAATACACTGAAAGCACACCTTAACAAGCAGTTTGAGGTAGATATCATTGGACTTGGGAGCAGTCCTCTTCGTCTTCTTGTTTTTGCCTCCGGCTTTCAAATCAATACCCTGAAAACAAATCAAAAGATCAAAACCGAGCAAATGACAATACAAAGACCATGGAAATTAAGGAGTGAAAAGGATCAAGATGAGATCTTTGTTTACCATGGCTGGTGTTCCTGAAGCGGAGAAACTGCGCTTAGTGGCTTTGGGCGGCTCTAGGTTTCTGGGAGAAAGGTTTCTAGTAGTAAGGTTATAGAGGGTGCAAAGGAAAGAATAGTTGAGGTTCTAGGGTTTTTGCAATATTGTCTAATGACGATAATGCCCTCAGAAAAATCGATATTTTTAATTATCTACTTATATATACTAAATTAAATGTTTTAAATCAGACATAATTTTTGTCGGGTATTTTTTAGCCCACAGTGGTTATTGATTCCTTGTGAGCTTAACCAAGAGAATTTTAATAAGATTCGAACTCATAATCATTGATCATAATTTTATCCTTTTATGATCGATTAGTTTTTTCTCTACCTTTTTTTTCCATTTTCTTAATTTCCTTTCTTTTTGTTTTTTAAATTTTTTTTATTTGTATCTAAATACTATAATTAATGCATATTATTTTTTCAATATTGAGGGATTATATAATGGAAATCAAGTAAAGTGATTAATGCAGAAAAATAATTAAAATTATAAGTGAGACGAAAAGGACTAATTTAAATTTTTAAAGTTTAAAGGTTGAAATAAATAAATCATAATTTTAAAATATATATTAAGAATTATTTTAAACAATATGGATTATTCAACTATTGTACGTTTGGATATAACTAACGTATGTGTTTGTTTATTTTCTAACTGAAATTTTTTCAACCAAGATAGAGAAAAGTAATATAAAGTTTAATTCTTTTAGAAATTGAAAGGAGAAACAAAAATAAAAGTATAATTTTTAATTAACTTAGACTATAAATGAATGTGTATTTAACAAAATCAAATGAACCCACAAAAAATATAAAAAATATATATATTGAAATTTAAAGTTAAAATAAATTGAATTTGAACCAAATAAATTATCATTGCATTTATTATCTTTCCATTTTTGTCTATGCATTTGTCCCGAAGGATTGTTCATAATATTTTTTTAATTAAAAGTGATAATAAAATTAAAAAAAGGAAATTAGCTATTCAGTATCTCAATAATTTTGTTTCTAATGGATGCAATTAAATTTTTTGAAAAATTCAAATCACAATAAAAGAATGGGCCTTCCCCCTTTAGCATTTTTCACATTTAATTATAAAATCTTTTACACGTTTTAAAAAATAAATAATTAAACAAAAGGGGAAAATAAACAAAAATATTTTAAGTGAATAATCATTGTTTTTATCTTTAATTCCAATGGAATAATTTTAAAATATTAATCTTAAATGCCTAATTTTTACTAAACTCATTTAAAATATATATATATATATATATATTTATATTATAATAGTGTTTTGTTAGGCTCTTTTCAATGACATAATGTTTTTTAATAGTATAAATT
>JAOXNR010000032.1:15701454-15717923 GCA_028571225.1 Parsonsia alboflavescens | reverse complement strand
TAACTTTTTTGTTTAGACCAAGTATGTCCATATCTTTTTTAATTTTATAAAATCACATATATATATATATATATATATATATATATTTTGCTTTGGCCATGTGAGTCCATTATTATTATTTTGTCTTTTAATATCCCATAATTTTTTAACCAATGACTAACTAGATCTTATAACTTTTTTTGTTTTAAGTATGTAGGTTCATATTTTTTTTATATCTTTTATGATCCCATAAATTTATATTATTTTTTATCTAGTTGGTCACTGGTAAAATGTTATCGGATCTAATTGGTCATCGCTAAAAAGGCATGGGACCTTAAAAAATTTAACAATAGATATGGACCTACATGGTTAAAACAAAAAAAAGTTATAACCAATTTAGAACTCAAACTATATCTTTTTTATTATTATTATTTTGGTCCCTGAAGTATTTTTTTGACCATTTTAATCTCATTGGTGATGGAGATAGTATTTATTATAAATGACTTATAAATAAAAACACAAAGCAAACGAAGCATGCATGATGGGTCCAATACAATAAGCTCTGTACCGCACGGCAGGGACGACTTTCATAGCCACACATGTTTGGATAATCTTCGTACGTTAATTCGATCAATAATTATCAATTAAGGGCAAGAGGTTGAATCAAATTGATGAGCACTTCCTGTCGAACTTCTCGATCTTGTACCCCAAATCCATCGCCGTGTTGATAAATGAAATGGGCAACTCTGGCTGCGTTTATGATGAATTTTCTGGGTAATTCTTGAGAAGATATTGATGAGTTTGTTGTGATGCAATAATGGCCGTTTAGTTTCTTCCAAGTTCTCAATATAATGCTTCTGATATGGTTCCTGGCAGCCTCTTCTGTCACATTTGATTCTCTCATGTAACAAAGGATGGAAGAAGGAGCATCGCCTCTCTCCACCTCCGCCTATACAATACAATTAATTAATAAATCAATAAAACCAAGAATTTAAAAGATAAGCAAAATAAGAAAGCCTATATATATATATATATATATATATATATATATATATATATACGTACAACTGATGTTCCCTGATCGTTGCAGAGTCGGATTATGAGTGAGGTATGGTGAATAATTTCCTCATAATCTTTCAGTATTTCTTGAACTTCCTTTGTATTAATTAACCGATCAGGCACTGTGGCTAGAATTATGTGAAGAGACAGTAACGGGCCGGAAGAAGATATCCACCCATTATCCAGATATTCTTCAAGTGATGGCGTGTAGCCATTGTTGTACCACTTCGCCTCCGACAACAGGGAATTACAAAAATCTGCCCACTGGAATCATTAATCGAAGAAAGAAAATTATTTTTTTTATCAAGGAATTAAATAATTAATTCATGAATTCAAAAATGTATAGAAACTGACTTACGGCGTTCTTGAGATACGGTAACACTAACGTGCAGTTCCAACCTGTTTCGCTCTGAATTTCAGCGGCTATTTCCTCCGTCGTACTGAACAGGAACGACAAACAGATTTTCATGCACTCTGGTACCTCTTTGGCTTCCTCAGCCTTCCAGCTAATATAATAGTAGTTATTAAAGATAAATGTTTATTATAATTATGATATACAAAAATGCGGAATATTCCAATTAAATTTTTAATGATCAAAATTGATAGTTAAAAAATAAAATAAAATAAAAATTAATCAAATATGTCTACAGTTTAATTTATCTTTTAAGATTTGATTTATAAAATATATTTATTTGGAAAAAGTTTTATAAAATAATTTATTTTTTTAACTGTTGAGACATAATTAATCAAATATGTACTATATATACATATAGTACGACAAATTAAATAAATTAACCTTTTGACAGCAGTGGAGAAGGACTTTAATTCGTCCAAGGAACCATAAACATCGTCAATTATTAGTACCAACTTGATGACTTTGCTCAGCCATTTTCGTAGACAGCCGTACTGAGGCTCGAAGGCAACTCCTCCGGCATACATAAAACTTTCGACCATTCTATCCCTAGAAAAGCTCAGTTTTTCAACGACTCCGAGGTTCATCCACCACCTGCAAACTATAATAAATTAGAAAATCGAATATTTTCAATTTATTCAAATAATAATAATAGTAATAATATCATCGTAAGCACACACCTGACAATCTCCTTGAGATCTTCCTGTTGTGTGGCTTGAAGGATATTGAAATTAAGTTCGGCCAACTCAACTAATAATTTGGTTTCATTGGCCTCATTATAATACTCTTTTTGGTGTGCATTAATATGGCGTCTGATGTTATACCATTCCCCTCTCCTCTGCAATGGAAGTCCCAAAGCATTATTAACCTCTTGTTTGTTTATAATAAGCCTATCATTGCCTGATGACGTGAAGAAATTTTCAGGAAAACTACACATCCTAACTAGACACTCAGCAGAGAACATTCCGGCCTCATCCATTAGGGTTTCTCCTTCCCAACCCAGATTGGAGGCCTCAAACAGCTCGACCATTGCCTTCACATGATCACTTGCCTCAGTATTCCTCAAGAATTTCCCGGTTTCACTGTCAACAAAGGCCAGGAACATATCTGAAAGGGTATATCAGTAGTTGGAATAATTATAAGATTCAAATTATGATTTTAATAATTGTCTCTCTTGCATGTAAAGTAATTTAATAACCTTGTGAAGCAGGGTATCCGAATTGCCTGAGAAGCCTGAAGCATAAGGATGTAGCATAAAGGTCTTCCTCTAGGGTGGCGTACAGGTTCTCTGCTGTGGCTATAGTTTCCAGAGCCTCCCTGATTTCCTTCAGGAAGTAACTGGAGAGTCCTAGTTTAACAATGCTGTCAATAATCTCCAGCATAAACAGTGGCTCCTTCAGTAGTAGCCTTGACCTGGAGAGCATACTTTTCACTTCTGCTCTCAGCTTCTCTGCTTTCTCTTTGTATTTGTCTTTCTGTCATGACCACATGTAATTAATTAGAAACTGTTTACGATAATATGATAATCGTAATGCACAGGAGCTAATCTTTATTGTTGGGATCGAAATGAAAAATTAGAAGAGAAAATGAAATCGAATTAATCAGAAAGCTCCTACTAGGTATTCGCTGCTCATGGACTGGAGCAAGTCATCATATTTCCAGATATTAGGCTTGTAGTTTGCAGTCCGACGTCTTTGCACATTTTCATCTCTCTTGCTCGACATGATTTCTTTCTTTTGCATTGCAAGGCTGATAAATTGAATGTTGCTGGGCAAGAAAATATTCATGTTTTTTTTTATTTTCTTCAAAATCAGGAGATATGTATATATAATACACAAGGTAGAGAATAAAAGTTGGTGTAGTCTCGTGTGTACAGAGGGGAATTAATCGGCTTGGACCGCAGATGGTGTTTCACTCTTAAGTTCTGGAACTCTAACTAACCTAATTTTGTCTTGGTGCAAGGTATCAATGTACATTAAAAGATTCGAGATACGATGATTCTCTATGGAAAATGAAAGGAGCGTTTCTCACGTGCGTTAAACTTGGAATAATTTGCGTGCAAACACGGAACGCATGCATGCGGATGATCCAAAAGGAGAGGCATCAATTTACGTAGCCAGACTCATCTTCCCTTCTTGAATCCTTGGCTAGCAATTGAACTCCTCATTATTGTTGTAATGATATCTTATCCTATAAGGGACAATATGAGAATTTGAATTTTGCTCGTAGCATATGGAGTCAGCTTGTAACTTTTTTTTTTTCCCCCATTTTTCGTACTTTTTTTTTTTTTTACCCGGTGTCCAGGTTAGTTCGTATGCACCTTCGACATTTCGCTTATTCAGGAGCGTGTTGGTAGGATTCGAACTTGAGACCTATGGTCTGTGTGCTTGCCACTTCATTCACTGGAATGTCTCTGAAGAGACCCCCTTTTCATACTTTGTTACATTTTACGTTCAAATTTTATTGTGTAAACCACCTTCTATATCATCAATAAAAATAATGAAAGTGTTTTTAAAAAATATGTATCTCAAGGTGTAATTTATCTTTTTAAGAAATTAATTTTAAATATAATTAAAAATACATGTGTATATATATTACTTCCTTCGTCACTATTAATAAGTCATTTGAGTTAACTTTCCTTATTATTAAATATAAGTCATTGTAAAGTGTGTTAGTGCCAAAGTTGTTAGTACTACACATCCATGAGTACCTACTTGGTGGTTCCCTCTTTTGAATTGAATGATGGAGGTGATTCCCTTCTCTGAGGATGTTTCGTCGGTGGGAGGGTTTGTAATTCTCTCTGTATAAAAATTACATAATGAAATTGTGTTAGTGTCGTGTCATGGATATAGGTCTAGTTGGAAGATGAAACCACATTAAATTCTTGTTGTTGTTTTTTTTTTTTCTTATTTCTCTCTTATATTATCATTGTGAATTTTCACTGTATCCAAATTCCAACAATGGTATCTGAATAATCCTAAAGTTAAGAGTTCAAAACTCCACCGGATTGTTTGTGGACTGACCCCAACACAATCTTTGAAAGTTGTGTGTCACCACGTGTATCTAAATGACCAAGGAAGAATAAAAGATACACCATAAACCAATGTTTTAAAAAATGGATTGGACATCGGAAAGTTGTTAATTCAAGATTTAATGATCCAAGCATAATTAAATAAGTAATATTATATAAAAAATAAAAATTGTATTTCTTATCAATATTTTTTTGTTGTCAATAATATAAAATATAATAATTTCATAATACAATAATATTGAAGTTAAATTTATAGATATGATATTAATAGTTTTTTATAATTAATAATCATAAGTGATTTAAAAATGATAATTTTTAGTATAGTTAAAGCTTGAAGATTATAAGATTTTTTTATTTATTAATATTTAATAATGAAGTATATTTTGAGTAAATTTGTTGATTTTAAAATAATTAAATGAGTAAATTTATAATTTATTTGAAGAATGATTTAAAAATAAAGTATATTTTTAAAAAAAATTGTTGAAATTTGACAAATTTGGCCCCAATTTGGATTTTTTGAAAAATCAACCAGTTCAATATTAGACCACCCGGCTCATTGGTCTAACCGACCGATTCATCATGATTTTTTATTTAGAGAACAATTTGGATAAAAAAAAAAGGTTCAATGCCCTCTTTCGAATCAATTTGATTATCAGTTCATGATCTTATCGGTCTGACCGTCCGATCTAAAAAACAATGCTGTAAACCAGTCACAATACCTATGAATTCCAACTAGAAACTCAACAAAGAAGACTTAGAAACTTTCCATGATGCAACACTTTATAGAAGACTTATTGAAAAGCTGATTTACCTTACAAACACAAGACCAGACGTTACATATTGTGTAAATCAACTGAGTCAATTTCTTGATGCACCTACAGTAATATTTTCATAGTGGGTAAGAATAATGGATAACAAAAAGCCTTATTAACCCTAGGAGTAATGTGAGCAATCTCTCACATATTAAGAATTTAGATAACAGGTAATGAAATTCCAAGAATAGTTTCTAATCCATTTTCTATGCGATAAAGAATGTAAACATGCAAAAAACACAATTCATTCAATAAAGAAGCTTTTGGAAAAACATTATAATTTAGCAAATAAGTTAGAATGCAACGTGTTCCATCTAATTGTTCAACAAGAAGTTCAGAATGTTGTCTTTCATTTCCTACTACATAATAGACTAATGTAAAGAGCAAACTCATATAAAGCACGACTAATGTAAAGACTACGATTAGTTGTATTGACCATTTACATTCACTGTTTTTCTAAACGTTGCTTATCGTGAAATATACTATATAACATAAAGATAATAATTAGATTACTCCAAATGTATAAAAGGAGATCCAAACTCTTCTCTTACCCTATAATATGAGGAATGCCATACTAGACACAGTTGCCCATTTAATGGGCAACATGGGCAACTGTTAAAACCTTTAAAGTAGACTTAATTCCTCAAAAAAAATTAAAATATTATTTTTTAGATATATTTTATAAACTAAGTAAACCCTAAATATACTTGATATAATTTTAAAAGTTGAAAATATTCTTTTCTAGAGAAGATTTCATTTTTTTTTAAAGAAAGGATTAAGTCTTCCGTTAAAGAATCTTAAGAGTTGCCCACCATAACTGGACAACTATAACCATCATAAAATTTCTACCCTATAATATACTACTACTTTACAAATAAAATCAACTAATTTCTCTCTAATTATATAAAATAAAAATATATAATAATTCTTCATTCGAAAATTGGATTATACTTAACCTTAATGCCACAAAATTCACATTGTACCATATTTCATGAATCAAATTGCTTTATCAAAATGTATTTCACAATTGCAAATCAATCAAACTTATGATATCCTCTCTCAATTGAATCAACTTTCCCTTATTTTTTCCACAAACATCAAGATAGCATCTCCATGATGTGATCTACAATCTTTATATAAGAGGAGGGAGATTACATTAGTTCAAGAGTAAATTTGTTTGAGTTTCACTACATTCCATCTTGCATTGATACTATTCAAACTTTGATTAAACATTATTGATTATTATTACTATTATTACCATACATTATTAAGAAGACTAAGCATGAATGATGCTGCTTCAAAGACAGTGGCTTTATTGCTGCCAACATCCCATCTCTGTGTTCCTCGTCATGCTCCCCACCAGGCAAAAGCACTAGGCCAAGCCTAGAGAGATTCTGCCAAGGAATGATTGTATCGGCTAAGTCTTTTTGCTTCCTTCCAACAACAGTAAAGAACTGAATGGAGAAAGGCTTGAGAAGACAGAACAGAAGCTGGTGCATGATGGCAATGGCTTGGTGGCAGTCTTTTTTATTAGGATCATCATCTCATATTCAGTAGGAGAAGCTCTGGTTTTTCAATGTATAGCTTCCACTCATTGCAGAACTTTGCAACAGTTGCTCCATCAAGAACTCTATGATCAGCACCAATATTTAACTGAGAAGAAAAAGGACCACGTCAGATGGGAGTCAACCAATTTCTCCCAAAAATAAACCAATCACCGGGTGGGAGATTGTGGGTTTTTTTTCTTTTTCACATTTTATCTGTCTGCAACAACTCTCCAGCCCTCCCCCCCCCCCCCCCCCCCCCCCAACAAACGGGCAGCAGGGTTTGGTCAATCGTTTCAAGAAAAATTCATCAGTGTGTAATTTTATCACCGCATTGAGGAGAGGATATGGTATCCATTCCAATGTTGCATGGTTTGATAATCATGCTTATACTAAGAGAGGTACTTCACTAATCACAATTTCAATCTATATGTTTCAGTAACTTGAAAATTTAGCAGCACGAGAAACAATGAATACTTACAGTCATGATTGACAGAGGATACAAGTTTCCATCTTCAGCATAGTGAGGAATTGTCTGGATGCGGCCCAGAGCTATGATGCAAACTTCAGGTGCATTGACTAGAGGGGAACCAAACTTTCCACCAATTGCTCCAATGTTGCTTAATGTAATAGTTCCACCAGCTATATCATCAGGACTGAGTTTATTTGCCATAGCCAACTTATGAAGCCGTGAAAGCTCCTTAGTTATCTGCATACATAAGAATTATCAAACAACTCAAATTTGCATGCATTGCAGGCTGGTAACCAATCAAATATGAACCAAAAGAAGCTCATTGAAATGCTGTTTTTCCAGCACTACTCTATGGAGTACAGTTTTCATTACAAACCAATCGAGATTGCATAGTAACAAGAATGGAAAGATTGATTCAAATGTATGGTGCAGACAAATAAATAATTCTAATAGAATCCATACTTCAGTATTCCCCCCTCAGAAAAAAGAGAAAAAGATGAGATTGAAATAGGAGATAGGAAAAATAGCCAATAAATAGGAAAGAGATGCCTCAAGTTCAACAAATTCCAAATGAACTGACCTCCAAGATTGACAGTGTTTGGACTTTCTTGATGTTTGGTACGACTAAACCAGTTGGAGTGGCCATAGCAATTCCAATACTGTGGGATCCTTGCAGCACAAATGACATTGTGGTAAATATGCAAAATGAAGGAAGGATGGAGAGTTCTTCTTTTATGCAGTATAAGTAAGCAAAGCAATAACTAACCAGTTACCATGATCATTATCAATATCATGGCTAGATATAACAGGTGATGCAGAAAGTATATCCTTACTTAACATGCACAAACTACAAACAAAAGCTATACAAAACACACAGTTGGAGCAACTGCTAAATAAACTAAAAATATAACTACCTTTCAGAGTAACTTCAGTCAGTTCTTCATTAAAGCTACTATTTAGCCAAGGATGTTTATTCAATGCCATCGAAAGTGACTTGATCAATACAGGAAGAAAAGTATGCTTAACCTCAGGATCAGAATTTTCATTCTGAAAGGATGTTTTGAGCTCCACAAGTGCATCACAGTTAATCTCTTCAACGTAATGAAAATGGGGTATTTTAGCAGCTAGGCTCATTGATTTTACCATTGCACGCTGATATCCCCTGCACAGTCAACAAACAGCCTTGGCTCAATTTAAAAGTTAAGCAACTAAACCTTATCACCTTTGAGATCTCCAGTTTTATCAAACTCCTCCAGTCTTGGTTGAAAAATAACTGTCATCTACATGTCAGTAAGTTTCACTCTCCTTTCAACAGTTCAATCCTGAAGTACATTCCCTCAAATTTGACCTTAAAAGACCAACAAGCGTAAATATTTGCCAAAGGTTATATATTCACCAGGCAAGCATCAATGTGGACAAAAGTTTAAACATAAACCATCCACATTTGAGAATTATTTTAAGAATAACAATACCTCAATGGTATTTTCTTATCCTCAGACTCCCAACAAAATGCAAGAGAATGACCTGGATGAACTTTATCTCCCCCGTGTAACTGTTCAGTGAAAGTAGTGCTAGCAGAAATTGGACCATCCTTGATGCTTCCTTTGTCTGCAGCATACTTGAGGACATCCTCTTTTAATATTCTTCCATCTTTACCAGTTCCATGAACATCATTAATATCAATACCATACTGTTTAGCAAGATTACGAACAGGAGGTGTTGATAGAACTCCTCTACTGTTACTCTCCCTAGAAGGTGAGCTGTTACCATCTTTTCCAGCCCTATCAGGATCCTGTATCTTCAAACTACCCAAAGAATCCGTCCTTTGAGTTTGGTCAGAAGTTTCCTCAACAACCATTTGCAGTAGAGTTTCCCCAACCTGCAAATAGGATAAAACTGAGGATGTTACAGAACTCGTAAGCCATAAGGTTAAATTCTTGCAGATGCATTACAGAAAGATGAAGGGATCAAAGGGTAAAAAGTAAAAACAACTAAAAGGCAAGCGCAAAGGTGTGTCAACCTGAGAAAATAAAGTACCAGGCCCAAAAGGTGTTTCAGAAAGTTAGAGAAAGGCTTTCTTTAGAAGATGACAAATGACTCTGATTACATTTGACAGAAACAAAGGACAAATTTTCCATATAAATTTCTCAAAGAAACAGTATCCATGAAACCAGAATCAATTCACTACAGCAAAATCTGCTGCCCAACAAGTTTGTCATATAAAACCATGGGAATTGGCAATGTGATTGATTCATGGATTGTTCCCCACCTCCTTGATGTGTCATGAAGTAGTTCTGTGACTGACTGTGATAGTGCATTTCACAAAATTTTCTATATGATTTGTCACCTTTAAATGTCATCATGAACTCAACAATGAATTAAAATTCAAACTTCAAAAACAATATAAATATTCATATCAAGAGATTACCTTTACAATGTTACCAGGAATGTGGAGAATTTGAGAAACTGTTCCCTTGTAACGACTGGTTATCTCTATGGTAGCTTTGTCACTCTGAACTTCACAAAGTGGTTGAAATTCTTCTACTTGATCACCCTACCACATAACTATCATTGTCCTTAAAAATCATATGAAGTACTTGTCTATACAAAAATGAAGGTGTGGTCTAGATAAATGACAGTCTGATGCAATATACAAAACATTAGGCTAATAGAAGACAGTGACAGCAGCTGAGTGAAAATGGCTCTATAAAAATAATGAAAAAAGAAAAGAATGAACAGTTGTACTAGACTGGAACCACCTTTAGTAACTATGAGGAACTCTAAAGCTCATGACTAAAATTTCCCAATCTGTTTAGATGAAGCCACACATGATTTCTACGGCGAATAAAAAACTAAATGACTCTAAATTTCCTTCAGTAAAGATATGGCTGCTTCAATTCAATAGCTGGAGTAGTTTAGTTAGCCAAAAAAGGTGAATTGTTTGCTTTTGAAAACTAGAACAAATAAATTGATTCTTGGCACTTATTGCTGTATTTAAGCCTCAAGCCAAAATATTACCTCCCTTACAAACCATTTGAGAAGTTCACATTCAGCAATACCTTCTCCAGTTTGTGCCAAAGGAACATCAACCATCCGACTGACTGAAGTATCATCCGGAGCTTGAGTTGAAGAACAGTACCCTCTCGCATCAAACCATCCATTCGACTACGGAATATGAACAAATATATCAGATAACCACAAAAAAAAAAAAAAAAAGAACAAAACAAAAGTTCTATTATCATTCGACATATACAGCTCTTTTAAAAATTAAGCTAACACAAAAAATTTCAAATTTTTTTCACTTGACACAGATCAACTGAAAGAATAATTCCTTGAACTTATTCACAGAACATCGCAATAAGGAGAGGCAATTTTTCTTTCCAATACTGGAGCACCAAGAATTTATTTATATATGTAAATTGGAACTCAAATAACAATAAACAACTGGCCATAAAAGTTTGCTTCAAGTTTCCAACATTTAGCAGACCCTCATGTATACCTCTCTCTTAGTGCCATTTTTTATCAAATGAAACCTTTCATTTGAGCCATACATCACATTGAAGCTATTATAAATAATTTAAATTCCTGTCAACTACAAATAACACCTAAAAGAATAAATCTTGATTAAAAAAAAAGAGGGTAAACATTCATACAAATTGTAGCATTAACAATGAAACAGAGCGGAAATGGGCACCCATCAAGAATAAGATTATAAACAAATTCCAAAACCCTTATTCTAGCTTAATTGATAGAGGAAAACTGGGTTTACGTAATTGAACTTCTTGGTGAACAGAAACGAAGTTGTTGGGCTCCCATTCCCAAAAATGAAAGCTTGAGAAGTTGGTCCCAGAAATGGAAACGTTGTTTGGGAGACGGCAGAATCAGCCGAGGCGGCCCTCGTCAACAACGCAGCAGTAGAAGAAGAATACAGCCACCGGGTGAGACACCGCCGGGGGGAGTTCTTTGGCAGCTTCTGATAAACTCGCCAGCAAATCATCGCAGGCAGCTGTGATAGCCAAAACCGCACGAGAAAAACGTTATATATATGACTCATGCCTTCATTATCCAAGTTTTTTGCTTTTTGTTTTGTTTTTTTTCATTCATAATTGCTCTAAATTATGAATGAGAAAAAGACAAAGATCATTTTTTAAACATAAGAATTTTTATTTTTATATTTAAACCTTCGACAATTTATTTTAAATTTTAAAGTCTCATTTATTTATAAATATTTTTACTATAATTATTAATAATAAATTTATATGCTTAACTATTTTATATACTGTGTGCAAGGTGTGAATTTTTCACTATTTAATTAATTGCTACACATCTATCGTATTTGTTTAAAAGTTTCAAAAAATAAAAAGAAAAGAAAAAAAAAGGTCTGTTTTTTTACTTTCCGATTTAATCTTTTGGGCTAAAACCTCATACTTGTCAATGTAATTAATTAATAATAATAGTAATAAAAACATAAGAATAGAATATACGTGTTTTATCTCTTCCAAAAATGGATCAAACTTGTATCGAACATAAGAAGTGAATTTACTGCAAATTAAAAGATTTTATTCCCCTCATATCATTTTTTCCTTTTTCACATTCATTTTAATTTCATAAACTCTAATTCCGACCGATCATCAAAAATAAGAAAGTTTAGCCGAGCATAGAAATTTTTCTTCCCCCAATGCCATAAAATAAAGACATCAACCCTAATCACCATTCGACACTTCCCAATGATGTAAACATGTATTTTTTCATTCATCCCAAATCAAGAAAGTTGATCCAAAACATTAATTTTCTCATAGGATAATCCTGGGATCCCATTTACCCCTCGGAATATTTACTAAGAAAAAGCGTACCAAAGACTAATTTCTTTAAAGTTTCCATTATTGGAAGCATGCTTTAATTAGTCCTTTGTGATCATAGATTTGGTCTATGAAAAACCAGCCCATAAGAAGATTCCCGAGCTAAAACAGGCCCATAGTTTTCCATGGTGAACACATAATTTGGCACTCCTGTTTATAGAGCATCAAGGTCCACTTTGTGTAGCCCATTGTCACATTATTGTGAAGATCATGCCTTGAATTTTTGTATCTCCTTTTTTTTTTTTTCCCTTCTTTTGGGTCATGACACAATCAATATTGTTTAATCCTCAAAATATACTATCTCATTCAATTTGAATTTTTGATATCTTTTGATCATAATGAAACTATCATGCTCTCTCCTATAATATGATCAAAGTTTGATTGCATGAGAGCATTTAAATTCCTTATTATGAAATTTTTATCTTAGATAATAATTAAATATGTAGATTTTAGAAGAATAAACATCAAATTTCATATATTCAAAATAGAAATATATAATATTCAATTCAATTTGAAATGGAGTAAAGAAGATTCAAGAAATGTGTAGTTTAGCCTAATAACATTCATAATTAACTACTGACGATAATTCTTACGACTTATGTTATAATAGATATTCGAAGTTGATGATAGATATTTAAATTCATCTTAATCAATCATATCATATTTATACATAATCTTAAAATTAAATATCACGGTTTTACATTTTGGACTATAAATATGTTTATTTTAGAAAAATAAACATTCAATTTTATAAATTCAATTGAATAGAATTAAACATATTCAAATATAAATGTACAATATGTATTTATATGAGAATTGATTAAAGATATTGGTGTGCTTGGATTGAAATCCCATGACCAAAAGGAGTAATTATAACTAGCTAGGTTTTGTGTGATACCCCACTGGCTTGATTTCTTTTTATATATTCAAATTAATCAAGGTCTTTTGGACTTAATTTATTTAAATCTTATGTGGGTTTTTATTTTTTAATAGGTCTTAATCCATAATAGTTTTAGGGTTTTCTTTCTTTAGAACCCATATACGTGTCGTAACTTTGGGATAGAGTAAAAGGAAAACTCTAGGGAGATGCCAAAGTTCTATTTTGCTACAATCAAACTAAGAAGGGTAAAGTTGTATTATTTTTATTATTATAGGCTTGAATTCATCGCTCTCCTCATCTTAACTAGTGTTTGATTTTTGTTTGATTAGAAATTTAGATTGATGTTCGGGATCAAATTTGTAAAATTTAAATTGAATTGATAAGGTAACTATTAAGAATGCTTTTATTTTGTCATGATTGTTTTTTTTTTTCTTTTGCATATAAATTTTGTAAAGATATGGTCTGATTTTAATCTTTTTATACTCTTATTGTTAGTTAAAACTCTCTGTTAAAAAATACAGCTAGTCAATTTTGAAAGAAAACTTAATGTGCTTCAATGGTTAATAAAATACAAGAGCAAATGAAAATACTTTATATTTTTTGATTTTCCTTTTAAAATTTACTTTGTATGGAAACCAAGACCTTTAGAGTTCTTTAGTTTTATTTTATTGTGACGAATTTCCATATGATTTCTTAGATCTTTGTCTTATTGGTTTTTGGCTCAAGTTTTATATGAATTAGTTGAGGGAACATGTTTTACTATTCTGTCTGAACTCATTGAGCATGGTCAAAAATCTCACCAAAATCCATTAATCTGGCCTTTCTTGCGGGGTAAATCGCTAGTTCTGAATTGAGTAATCTGAGTAATGAATTTCTATGTTTACTTGAGCCCAAGCAAATCCATAAATGTTTTCTGATTCTGATAATATTCTGTATATCTGATACCTTCTAAATTACTTTGATAAGTAAACCTATCAAATTTTTAGAAATGTTCTGCAAGTCTAATACCTTTGAGTTATTCTGAAAAATATAGTTTTCCATAATATTTTCTAAATTATTTTGAGATTGGTTGTAAAGATGTTTCTTTTAAATATGGAGTTTCTTAATACTCACTGGGTTCATAGCTCATGTTTTTTTTTTTAAGAAAAATTCTTTATAAATGCAGATTCAGATCCTTGGGACAAACAGGGAGGAGGATAGGAGATATTTGACTTAATTGGAAACCACCTTTATTTATCTTTATTTAGGTTGATAAGATTTAAATTTTTATGTTTGACTCAGTGTAATATGTACTTTATTGATTTGAGGAAGAAGTTCATTTCTCATTAGGAATATTTTAAGGTACGTAATTGCTTGAAATGAAATTATTTATTCACTTTCGTTTGAGTTTCTAGTATTGGAGGCTTAAAACTTGCGAGAATAACCTAGTGTTACATTTTCATATTTGAATTTAGATCTAGGTCTAACCTGGTCCGGGACGTGACAATTTGATTAATCTCACCATACCCTATGGAAATATTTATTCAAACCCTCCAACCAATTATATAATTAACAACATCATATATGTATGGATTTCAAACCCTCCAACCAAACAAATTATAAAGCAGAAGGGTTTCTATAGACTTTGGGTTACCTTGCACATGCATTTGGCTTTCATGACAAGTGGTACTTTTCCCACAAGCTAGTGATCAAGATCAAATCCAATACTACTACTTTCTCCATAACTTAGTTTCTTTTTTCTTTTCTTTTCCCAAAATATTTCATCTACCAATGCTAGAGGAAAAAAGAATAGCGGGTGGGAGGGATCATATTGATCAAGATATTCCGCATTTCATCAATGCAAAACATGCATTGTCTTATCATAATCTTATCTTTCAAAGCACCTAATTAATTAATGATCATAAGAATTCATTATTGATCAGGGTATACTAAAAAAATCTTAGAAAAGTTTTGATTAAATTAGAAGCCATATGAATATGATCATTAATTTGCATGACAAATTAAGGGATAGGGTCCTACATATTTAGGAAGTTAGGACTACAAAGAAGGGCCACCAAAATTACCATTTAGGAGAGAGTTTTGCTGATCATGGAATTTGCTGGCCATGGAGTTGACTGTTAACTACTCCTCTCATGATTGTGACCTCACAATATATTAATATTGGATCTCTCTTCTCTCTAGACAAAGGACCCCCCACCCTAAGGCATATAGGAGAATGAGAGATGTATATATATATATATATATATATATATATATATATATATGTTTTTCCATTTCTGATAAAAAAAATTACATCCCTTTTTGATTCTCATCACAAATCCAAAAGGGCTTCCAAGCAGAAGTAGAAATAACCCTCGTTTCTTTTCTTCTTGAAGTATACATGGCTCACTGATGAAAAATGTTTTGATCCAGCTTTCCATGGTTGGAGTTTTTTTCCTTCTAGTTTAAGTTCGGTTAGAAAAGTTGATGGAAAAATTAGGACAATGTCATATCAAACATATATATGTATATAGATAAAGAGAGAGAAAGTGTTTGCACCTGTATAAATCTACGTGGTTAATACTATCACATGAATACACATAAGTGCGTTCCAGTACACTATATCTAGTTATAATATTATATAAAATATTATAACTAGACAAAGTGTACTAAAAATGTATTCACGTAAAGTTAATTGACCATGTATTAACCAAGTGAATACACATACGAATACTTGTGCAATTTGTAGCAATTTTTAATATGTTTATTTATAATATATTATGAGCACATGGTGGTAATGTGCACATTGACATCAACTAGCAATACTTAGCTTCAAGTCTCCAAATCCTTTGCCAGCATGTTGAGCTCAATAAGGAAACAGGTCTGATCTTGTATGATCTCTAAGCCGTGCATTTTCATGGCTCCATCATCACATGCAGACTCTTTCATCTTTAAACGTCACATGCCATGTTGAGACCAACATATCACCCCCTTAATATTCCCCTTTTTTCCCTCCCGTAGTTTCCATCTCCTTAATTGTTCAAAATTAAGGGTCATTAGACTAACTTTTTGCCCAATTTTGCTAATTTATGTGATCAGCTGATGATTTTCCTTGTACCCTTTTTACAAATCAAGAAAATTATTACAAAACCCTAATGAATAACTTGATGAAAAAAAAAAAAAAAAAGAAAACCCTATTTCCCACGTTTTCCTTTTGATGAATTGGGTCAGTAACCCAATTCCTCATATCGATAATGCTGACAATTTGAACATGATCAAGTAAGTGCCATATAGAAGAAGAATAGATACAAGTATACGTATACTAGAATAACTCTCTTCACTCTTTCCTTTGATGAAATTGATCATGTGAAATTACATTAATAAACCCATTATAATTTGAGTTCCGTTATCAACGATAACATTATTGTAATATTATATATAT
>JAOXNR010000032.1:15650268-15684738 GCA_028571225.1 Parsonsia alboflavescens | reverse complement strand
GGGGGGGGGTTAGTTATGGAGGGTGGAATTATTTTCCTTGACAGAAACAATCATTTACAATTCATTTTGTTTGTAGAAGCGTGAAAGATTTTGTACAGCATCAGCTGCTGAGAAGAATTTTGAGAAAGAAAATGAAGAACCCCAAAAGTGAGTTGGCTTGAATTTGTATATTCCTCATCTTTCTTCCCATTTTTACCTTGCTCTGGCATTTTTTAACTCATTTTTCATTCTCTGGCTTGCTAAAATCCTTTACCTTGTAGTGTTTCCTCGATGCTGTGGCAGTAAAAACCTAGAATGCGACATGAATTTCATAAATTAAAATGAAACTGAACAGGACACCTGCTATTTTGGATTCTTATCATAAGATAACCTTTTTCATTTTTAGAGCAAAACTTGTTCTTTAAATATGATCCCTGATTTCAATTGTTAGCTAGTGTTTATATACCCAGTATAATAATACCAACTTGAACATATATTTTCTAATTGAACTGCCTTCAACCAGTAGCTTATGTATTCTCATGGCCATGCTCTTTACCATTTTCACTAGTCCTAATTCAATTGGATACTGTTTCTATTCAGCTTTGAATACCAACTTTTATCTGAATGTATTATCTCTTATCTTGTTACTTTTTCTTAACATCTTTTTTTTTAAAAAAAAAAACGCAGAATATCTGTAACATTTGTAGACAAGGATGGAGAGGAGAAGCATATAAAGGTTCCTGTAGGAATGTCTATGTTAGAAGCTGCACATGAAAATGATATAGATCTTGAAGGTAAGTACCATTACAAGATGTTCATTTCTTGACCTAAAACGGTGTACCTTCAAGATTTTTAATGAAGCCTTTGGCTCTATGCAAGTTCACGTCTCCATTATTTTCATTGAAAGGATATTTCTATACTTTGTTTGGTTTTTCAGGGGCATGTGAAGGATCCCTTGCCTGTTCCACTTGCCATGTAATTGTTATGGTATGCCATTGTGAAAGGACTTTCTCTACGAACCATTCATGGATTTTCTTTTCTTCTCATTGTCTCTTGAGCTTGATTCCAATTGTATATCCATGTTCTCATTAACTAATAATGTCTCTGTTTGCTAGGATGTGGAGCAGTATAACAAACTAGAAGATCCCACTGATGAGGAGAACGACATGTTAGATCTTGCCTTTGGTCTGACTGAGACGTGAGTTCCTTGTCTCAAAACTTATTCTGAATTGTTATAGTCTCAAAACGAGTGTTAAAAATGTTGTCCTGCAGATCACGCCTGGGCTGCCAAATAATTGCTAGTCCTGAGCTTGATGGAATTAGATTAGCTCTACCTGCTGCCACACGAAATTTTGCTGTCGATGGTTTCAAGCCAAAACCACATTAAGATACATTCTAACAAGAACACACTTATGCTGCTGCATTTTTTGAGTATCCAATACAGGTATTCACAGATTTTGTAATCTCAACAGTAGTTGATAGGGTTGTGTAGACTGTTATCATAAGCTTACCTCATTTTTTCAACCCAGGTGATGGAATAATGCTGTTTAAAATGATTAGTTACTTGGCCATGTATTTCTACACATCATAGATGGTTGTCGTCCCCTGTAGTACAACTTCTCCTTGACTTTGTGAGTAATTGAAGATTAGATGTTTTGTTATGACAGGTTTATATGAAAACAATGATTTTATCATTATTACAAACCCCTAAAATATCAAATATATCACAATCCAAGAGTGCCTAACTTATCCATCCATTACAGTAACTGATATTATTCTAATTCCCATCTTGAAAGAATTTCCTCATCAGCCTATGGCCTTATTCATGATTCAGAAGAAAGATATTTTGATATTACTAAAATGACACATATTCTTGTTATAATATTCAGTTTATTATTCTTTCTGTTTTTGTATCTGGGATGGGATTATTCATTTTATTTTTGCATGAACCTTATGCGAAATGTTTTACATTCTTGGAATTCGATTTGGTATGAAAATCCCTTATCCAAACTTAAGAATTCTTGAGATATGTATGTCCTTTCTTATCTAACCTCAGAAGGAAAGTTCTTTAGGCTTCGTTCCATATATATATACGCATAAAGGAACTTGTTGGAGCCTGTCCCTTAGAAATCAAGTGTCACAATAAAGAAAATAAACAAAGCAAAAGAATTTGAAGACTATTTTTCTATGTTATCTAAGTCATGGAGATAATTAATGTAGAATAAAAGTGTCATAATGAAGCTGTAAAGAGAGGATAGACTTAAAACTCATTTTTACTAAAACCAGGAAAGGACAAAACAATAGCTTAAAAACACAAGCCAAACATTGTAGGACAAAGGTTATTTTCTATCAATTTATGCAGAGTTGTCAAAAACACCCTACTATTTGTAGTCATTCAAAAAAGTTCCCACTTACAACAATCTTATCTCTTTCCTTTAGACTATAATGGCTCCATCCACAGTTCTTGCTTTGTAATCCATATAAAAAAACTTCATTAAAAATCTTCTCTTGCTACCTCCTTTATGCATGTATATTTATACATGTTCGGGTATGGTGGCTAATGAAACTCCAAATTATGACGAGTTCTGAGTTCTTATATATAATTACGTGAAGTTGACTATACACTCAACAACTCATCCTAATTTGAATTTCAATCTGACTATACACTCAACAACTCATCCTAATTTGAATTTCAATCGTAATTGAAGTCTACTTAACTAGATTTTACAAAAAGACTCAATTGTAGAGTCTGGAAGTAGAATTCTTGTACATTACAGCTTCATCTTTGTATATTACAGTTTTATCTCCCAATCATGGAGTCACACACCTGTCACCATAATTTGAATTCCAATCGTAATTGTAGTCAAGTACTTAATTAGATTCTACAGAAAGACTTAATTGTAGAGACGGGAAGTAGAATGCTTCTACATTACAGCTTAATCTTTGGAGATATGTATATTACAGTTTTATCTCCCAATTATTGAGTCACACATCTGTCCATGCAAAAATGTTTCAAATTGTTTTGACTTTAAAAGGGTAATTTAATGCCATGAGTAAAAATAAGGTGTTGAAGAATTGAACACAAGAAAACAATACAAGTGCAAGCAAACACGAGAAGTGTGGTCCTGCAGGGCTTTCCAAAGTAGGATTAGGAGACAAGCACCTTTCAGAGTAGGGGATGAGGATTCAGCCCTATAATTATTGTGTGATCTTGAACCATACATTTAATCTAACTCACCAAAAGCTCCCAATCTCAAGGTATGTTTATACCCAGAGGCTTTATTGCAAAGAACCACATGTCAATTTTTCCAACAGATTTATTTATTAATAAATTAGATTTGTTAGATGATTTCTTGATGTGGAAAGTTTAGCAGATGTTTAGCCTTATGAATCCATATATCACATTCCTTACTTGTATGTTTTAGGTGAACTATCATTCAATTCTTGCATTAATTCAATCAAAAATTGGGGCTCAATTCCACATCTGGTCTGGCTTCTTCTTACTGGTTTTTTGCCCCAATCATATTATCAAGAACCCTAAAGCAAAAGTACAAAAAATCAGCCATTTAAATCAATTTTTTATCTACCAACCCAGACAGGAGGTAGCTAAATGGCACTTATTGTTGTCTTTGATCATCAATGATTTTCCAAGGTAATCAAAATAACCCCTTTATATAAACCATGCTGCATATCAACCTTAATTCTAGGTTTTCAACCCTTTCTTTCAGACAAAATGAGTACACCAACTTAAACACGTCTAACCCAAATTAGTGTTGAAAACCTTAATATAGTTACCCTGTGAATGAATCTATCTATACTATGGTGGTGGTTTCTTATAGTTACCTGTTTATTCTTATCTTGTTTCGAATTCGATCGGTTATCATTGAGTTAGTAAGATATTTTTATCAAATATTAAGAACTCTGGGGTTTTGATCTACATTTTACATACAGAAAAAATCTTTGATCCTGTAAATCTAAAATTAATACGGGCCTTCTTTCTATAACACCAAAAGGGATAATAATATTCTGGAATTTAGGAATCAAGACAAATGCTGCTGATACATACAACACAAGCAAGAACCATTTAATCCAAAACACTTTTTGAGAAAACTTAGTTATCTGCCACCACCATTGTAGTAGAAGTAAGTTGGGCTTCCAAAAAACACCCACCAAGAAAAAGACATGGTAATTGGTAAACAGCCATGAGAGAGGAGTAAATAAGAAGAGCCCCTGTAAAACTGTAATAAAGGAAAAGAAAGAAAGAATGGAACAGAGGAAGAAGAAGAAGGAAGAGGACAAAAGAAGAGTTAAAAAGAAAGGAAAAAGAAAAAAAAGAAAAGAAAAGCTGGAGCAATCTCAAGTACAAGGAAATGAATGCATTCCATTTGGAATTGAAAGCCAAAGCGGGGTACGTGGCAAATAAGAAGCACTAGAATTTAGATCGTAGGCTACGCTACTCGTCCGTATTACTGCTCTTTCTCTGCAAATGCTCTGTATGAGGGTCCCAAACCTTCTTTGAACCACTTTACCAGTGGGGACCCTCCCCCTACCCCCGCCCTTTTTTGTTTTTCCTTCCTTTCTCGCCTTTAAAATCTAGCCAAATCTTCCCAAAACCACCACTGCCTTCTTCTTCCACCACCGCCACCGCCACCGCCAGACACCGTTTTCAGGGCTCAGGAGGAAACTTAAATTTTACGATGAAATGGTGGGTTTAAGTGTAGTACTGGAAGGTAACAGGGATATGCCCCAGAAAGCTCCACAAGTTATCAGTAAATCCAGCATGAATATGATCAAACCCCCTTCTCCTAATACTCCTTCTTCTAGTTATAATAATAACCCCTTTTCAAGGAGGAGCCCTTCTAAGCCTTCAAGTAATTTACCTGATGCTACTACTGGTTTTCTTGACCATTGTTTTCTCTGCAAACAGAAACTCTTGCCTGGGAGAGACATCTACATGTACAAGTAAGCTAAACTTCTTTTCATGAAAAAAAAGAAGAAGAAAAAAGTTCTCAACCTTTTTTACTTTTCTTTAAATTCTCAGCTTTGACTTAAGTTTCATGATGATGCGATGATTATACTTGCTAGTTTGAACCTCAAAAACCACCCAAGAAACTATCTTTTCTGTATGGGTTATGCTTATTTAGTTTCCAGCTTGCATTGTGTCCATATATTCCCAGCAAGATTCAGCTAAACGTACAAAGTTGAAATCTTGGAAATAAAGACTGGTTCTTTGGTTTGTCTAGCTAAGCTAGGCTTCCCAAAAGATAGTAAAACAAGAAAGGGAAAAGAAAAGGTTGTATTTTTTTAGCTTTGTTAATTTCTGGTTTCCTCCGTTTTTTATTTTTAAGGTTTGATTTTTGGAGCAAATTATGAAAGATTTTACACTTGTTTGATACAGAGGAGACAAGGCTTTTTGTAGTGAGGAGTGCAGGTACAGACAGATTTTCATGGATGAAGAAGAAACCACAACTGTTAAAGCTAAAACTGACCATTACTGTTCGTTTTCTGCTATCAAACCTGAAACAACTTCAACTTCAATTTCTCAGAATTCCTCTTCTCGTTGTCGTAATGGGGCCAGAAATAAAGTAAATGGCTTTGCATGTTGAAACTTGAAATGAAACTTCAATTTCTCCCGTCTACAATTTTTTTTCTTTAATCTTTTTCCTCTTCTGGGGTTTCTAAATTCTAAGTTTTGCCCTTTTTGCCATATTTTGTATTGACATTTGGATGGATTCCCCAATCTTTTCTATGATTTTTCCCCTTGTCCTTCCTTGCATGGAACCATGAAAGCAAACAAATTCAAGATTATGCCATCTTTCTTTATGGGCTTTTGCTGAGGGTCTTTTGGGTAGTTCGAGTATTTATAAAATCCAACATATGTAATGTATCTGCAACATTAATATTAAGGAAGATGAGAAACTCTATGGTTTTCTATTGCTTCTTAAATTCAATCTTCGAAGTATGAGGAAACTAATAGTTACATTTATATTCTTGAAATGGGTTGTTCTATGGTATATGTGGGATGAAGGGTGTTCCCTATTTTGTAAAGAACTAACTAGGGTTTAAGCCTTTGTTTCCTATTCATATTTCTTGTTTTGTGATTCAAAGAATGCTAAAGTTATGTAAAATCTTAATAATTCAATACAATACGGAAGAGATAGTGAAGAATAGGACCCTTTAAAGATTTAAGGTAAGAAGAAAAAAATTTGACACAAGCATTTACCAGATTTAGTAATAATACTCATTAAAACATTCATATTTGTTCTTAAATAATAAGGTCAAGATTCTTGATAAGAAATGAAGAACTTGAGGAGATGCATTGAACTAAAAATAAAAATGCAACTTCTTAATGCTGCTGATCTTGATAAGGAAAGGTGCAAGAAATAGACAACCTTAGGAATGTACCATTTGTTTTTTTTTTATGGATTTCCTTTGCCTTTTGGGAGAAGTGTGGGGATTGGGAGTTGTTTGCTTCTTGGAGTATAAAACTATATAGAAATGCTGGGATAAGTATCAAAATTCACCATTTCATGGTGGGTTTTTGGCATTGTCGTGTGTATTCACGTAAAGTTTATCGTTTATCATAATATTTTTGTATATTTATATTTATATATTTTCACTAAAATTGAAAATTATTGAATATTACAATGGGTCAAAAAAAAACTTTGGTAAGTATTATTGATGGCATACTCAGGGAGAGGAAGAAAAGAGACAGAGATACAGTATTTATAAGTGGCCCCGAACATCTGGCGATGCAAATTATTGACAACCCCACCCTTGTCTCAACAATCCCAAATAAAATAATTAAGTTTCATTACTATGGTAGTAGTTTAATAATTAAAGTCTCCAGAAAAGGAAAATAAAAAATTTTAAAAAAGAATAAAATTTCAAGATTAAAATAAAGAAAAGAACCTTTAGAATCTTATACCCTTCTATATGTCCCACATGGGGTTTAAGAAAGAAAGAACCATAAATTTTTTATACTCTCTTAGCTGTAGTAATGGTAGTACTACAATGGCAAGAAAGAGCAAAGAGATTCGTACCATTCATTCATTGAGAATCATTTGGAGTTTTCATGGTGAATTTTCATGCACAGCTTTGTCTATACAGATCTTCCCTTGGAAAGGGACAGTCATGTTTGCATTTGGTATCCCAATGTAGAGAACCTCCAATATCTCGTCTTCACAAATTTTTGGGTTCCAATAAAGAGTATAATTCAAACGATCAAAATGAATCTAAATACTTGTCGAAATCATTTGTCAATAGTCACCTTTCAAACTCAAGAATCCGGAAAAGAAAGGGTTCAAGGCTAATATCTATAGCCGTATTTCGAATTCAAGAATCTGGAAAAAAAGAGTTCATAACAGAATATCGGTGAGTTGTCTCTCACTACCAATAGGCAAAGATTGGGGGAAAAATCTACAAAGCAAGAAAAGTTGAATAGGATGGACTTCTTTAGATGTTTCATACTCGTGAGCACCAAGTTTAACCAGAATGCTTCCTCATAAGATAGAAATCTCAAACTCCATGTCTTTATGACAGGAAGAAAGGTCCATGGTTTTGGACCTTCAAGATTTCCGGATATGGTAAAATAGAAATGCAATTCCAACTGAGTTATAAAGGATTGAACAGGGAAAGATTTCAATAAAAACCAAGAATGTTGTTTTAGAGCTACTTAATCAGTTTTGTTTCTCAATTAGATATGACTACACTTTCCTTGGGACGACCCTTCTCTGTCTGATTGAGAACAAGGAAATCTCAGATCAACAAACCAAGGATACACGTCCTTAAGATCAAAACAAATATACAAGTGCACACGAGAGAACGTAGAATCTTCCACTAAATACTTTGCAATCTGGCAAGTTGAATGAAAATACATACAACAAGGCATGGGATAATCATTGTATCTTCAGCTGGCTCTCATCCTGATTTGAACAGAAGTACAGCTTTCGAATCCAAATAGAAGTAAACGAAGTGGTTTGTCTCATGAGTTACATAAGAACCTGCAAGGAGAAAAGGAGAACAAAACCGATGCCAAATTGATGATCAGAAGCTTGAATCCGCCTATCCGAATAGACAAAATCCCGTTTAATCTTTGATGTTAAGTTGCAATAGGCCATGAAAAGAAAGACTTCTTTCATCAAATGCAGAAAGAGGAACAAACTATACAATTCCATTTCAGATAACCCTGTCTTCCATTTCTTGTTCTTGTAGGTCTAAAATATCTTATTACTCTTTTGGTTAATCCTGACTAATTATAAAAAGATAGTGCCACATAGAAAAGAAGCACGAGATATTCTCCAAAATAGTCCAAACAGTGGTCATGAGACAGGAAGAATTACCTTGCACAAAAGTAGTAGAAAAATCTTTTCTACAATTTTGTTTCTACAAATGCAAGCAATCAAATCAAACTACAGTTTAGAGAAAAGAGAAACGGTTTTGGGGCAAGAATAACTCATATCTTATCAGGATAAGTAGATGCAAAAGTACCATTACCAAGAATAATGGAGCATCAAATCCAAAGCAAAGGATGATCCTTTAATCTACTTAATGAATTAAAGTTACAAATAAGTCATTTAACCATCTCGAATGATTTGAACTAGAGAGTGGAAATGTTAACTTTGAACTTTAGAAAGGAAAAGTTAACACCGTAAACAAGAACTTGTGCCCCCTAAGTTGTATATTGCTACAAATGATAATGAAATAAATAAGCATCATTGAAGCAGAATAATTCAGGAAAAGCAGCACCCTTGTAGCATCCTTCTCAAGATCAGAATTGATTTTTCTTTTACACTCAGTTAGTCACTGCCGAATATAAATCATGTTTCAATCTTCGAATATGCTTTTATGCTTAAAGTAGCAACCTTTCAAAATCAAAATTCATTTTTCTTTTATCCTCAAGTTGTCATTGCTGAATTTTAATAGGTATAGATCATGTTTCATTCTCCTCCCAACTTGTTTCTGCAAGAAATCATCTATTTCTTAATCTTTGATGAAGTTTTACCTGATACACATTTTAGCACCATTCAGTTTCATGAATGATATCAATATTCCCAAGCAATTCAAGTTCTTATTGGAAAGGTTTTTTGCTGAATATATCCTGGAGGATAAAGTAAGCACCAGTGGCTCCTTAGTGGTACGGGAAGCGTAAGGAGGGTTGAGTAATCATGACTTATCAAAGTTTGCTCACATCTTTACATTTCTATTATTTCTTCACTAACTCTTGAAATGGCCCTCCATAGCTCCCGAATCCAAGTACCTTACCCAACATTTCATGTCTTATTTAGGTCATATTTACTTCAAGTGGCCTCGAGTATTTTGTCTATTTAGGTAGATCAACTTGTCAAGGTTTTCAGACAGTCAATGAAAACAAAAGAGAAAACCACAATTCGGCCAATTAGAATGTAACTCAGTTTTTTTAATTGAACTATTTGAAAAAGTCATCATAAACTAGTTAAATTCAATATGCTTAGTTATTTCAAGATGCAAAGTTAAAATTCTCCTGCAACTCCTTAATCAATTAGGTTAAAAGATGAAAACCAAGCATTAGAAATCATTGTAATCAGCATCATTACTATATCACTCTCAAAACAGTTGAAATAATAGATCTCTTAATTGTTCTCTGATCCAATGAATTATCCCAAACCCCAACTTAGAGTTGGTCAGTTTCAGATTTAAAAGATTTCAAATCCATACTCCGCAAATAAAATTTGCCAAGTCACATGCAAAAGAAGCTTAACCCCACATTAACCAGTACTTTCAGGTTATTTCTATAAAGAAGTCTCAATTTTCAACTACAAAATAGCTGGGACAAGCAATTTATACGAAGTCAAGAAAGTGCTGAAGTTATACCCTTGAATAGTACTAAAACACAAATCGCTATTCTGCACTAATCCAGAAGCTCACCAGGCTCCACAGATCCCTTATCGGTACTTCCATTCACCAATACATTCACAAACTAATATGTTTAACTCAGCAACACACTTACAAACAAACAGAACCCCCCTAAACAATCTGAATCAGAACAATTCTAGATCCATTTCCTAATTTTGGAGAACACAATCATCTCACGACTTCCAGAAAAATCATTCCAAAATCAACTGCATACATAAAATTCTCTCATATCATTTCCTGCAATATCCATAACAAAACAAAAAATTATAGCAAGTTTAGTTACCAAAATTTTTTCCAACAATGCAGTGCCAAGTTGGTCCGTGCTTCTTATCAAACTCCTTCTTTATGTACTCAGCTACATCCTTCTCCACATTGTGCTTCTCAAAAGCCTAAAGAAAATTTACATATTCAGACATCATACAAAAACCCATTTGCCGACAAAAGCTAAAAAGGAAATCTTTTCCCATTTTTGGGCTAAATAAGTTCATTCTTGAAAAAAAAGAAAGAAAAAAAGAGATTTTGGGGCAGAAAAAGATAAGGAGATAGTTACAGAAATTGCAATGTCAATAGCCTCTTTCTGCATATCATCTTTCATATCCGCACTTTTGATGATGAATTTCTTCCCCGTGGCAGTTGTTGGTGCCGAACCCAACATGGATTTGCGATCATCGGACATGGACTTTCGATCCTCAGCTAAAGATTTGGGCAGCAGAGCTCCCCCCACTATTCTCTTGGCTTCTTCACTCATTTTTGGGATTCCTTAATTCTGATAGAATCAACAGGACGGAGACTACGAAAGACTCCTGTATTTTAAGAAAAACAAAAAAAAAAAAAAAAAACAAAAACAAAAGAAAAGAAAAAGAAAAACTGTGTAGTATTTGGGGCTGAGTGATGTGTGGTCTGTCTTTCTGAGGTTTAAGAGAAAGAAAAGATACACAATCCTTTTTAATTTTAATTTTATATATAAGGGACTGACTGATGAAGTCAATTTTGACTCAATTTATAGTAAACTTTATGAATATAATTATTTACTTTTATGAATTATTGGTCAAATTAGAATTCAAATTATATCATTTTTCTCTTTAAAGTATTTTTTTTTTATCAAATAACAATTTAAATTATATTTTTTTGATCATTTTGATCTTTAGAGTATTTTTTTTATCCATTTAATCTTTAAATAATTTATCAATTGATCATTTTAATCTTTTTGATAAAAAATTTTAAAAGAGTCATCAGAATTTGGAATCAATGATGGTTTAATCAAGTTAAAAAGAGCACTTCCATCATTTTATTATTCATCGAGGGTAAAAGACCAAAACACCGCTGCTCATCTTCTCTGCAATCCCCTGCGTTACCTGTTGAGAGAGTAGCTGTTCTTGCTTGCTCCTAAAGGACGAATAGGCTTGCTTGGGTTGCTACCAAAGCTGCCCCATATTAAGGGGATGATTACCATTTCCACTGACATTTGACATTGGTCAAGCCTACAGTTCGAAAACCGCGGTTAGTCAGTACGTCAAGTAAAATGGCAAAGCCAAAATTCCTTACTCTTTGTAGAAAGGAAATCTCCGCTGTTTGAATCCATTTGATCCTTCTCTGGTGGACGGGTTGAAGCCAGTTCATCGGAGAAGAAGGTTACAGTTTTTTTGTTTTTTTTTTTCTCTCAATTAATGAATAGTGTAATAACGAAAATGCTCTTTCTAATTTGATCAATCCATTGTTGACTTAAAATTCTGATAACTTTTGTAAAAATTTCAGTTAAAAGGATCAAAGGACATAATTTGAGTCCTTATTTGGTTAAAAAAATATTTAGAGATCAAAATAATATAGTTTATGTCTTGATTTAACCAATAATTCTTACTTTTATTCTTATTAAAAGTAAGATGGTGAATTCTAATATTCATCATAACAAGCACACACGGAGAATGCTAATCTAAAATCTATCTAGATGTATTTACGAGAATTTTATGGATATATACATTGATTCACTTTGTAGTACGGTTTATATCATTACGGATGTTGGTACGGTTTATATCATTACTGATGTTGCCTCTGGAGACATAATTCAGTAGTAAATTTGATAAAAATTAATATAATGTCAATCTCACATCAGTATGTAAGGTGAGAATTCAATTCTTGTTATGTGTAGGGATTGACTAATTACAGACGGACTTCTTCCAAATTTCACTGAAGCATAACCCACTATTTACAATGGCTAGATGACCTAGAGAAGTAGGAACGTGTCAGAACCTTATTGGATGGGGTAAACCATTTTAGCATTACTGATGTTAGTTTTTCTTTTGTACTGAAAATTTAGAAAGTGAAATTGAAGTGTAATTATTTTTGGACTGTTCCAAATATGGTAGCAGTCAACAGAGTTTGGACAGATTTTACCATGTACCTGGTGATGAATTGATGCTTCAAGAAAAACGACAATTTCACTTTCATTTTCTTGGTTGAATGAATCATACTACAAACAAACTAGTACCATCTGCTACTCTGGTTGTAGTAGTGGTGGTGATACTAGATCAGAAGAAAAACTAGTACCACCTATAAACCTATAATTTCACTTTATAGAAAAAGGAAGATTAACAGATATAGCACAGCTCACACCCCAGGTGAAAATGAAATGTGTTCTGGATTCTGTCTTATAGTTAAATCTTGTTTGGTGACATGGGAATCATCCCATCTAAGTAGATCTCAAGTTTGATCTTCAGCAAACTCAGATTCTAGCAAGTTACCAACTAAAATGTATGCAAAAATGTGACTTTACAGTGACGTTTTCTGTCAATAATTTGATCTTACTTTGTTTCCTAAAAGGCCAGACTGAGGGGTGTCTCTGTTTCTGTTTCTTCTTCTTCTTCATCCGAGGAGTCTTGAATAATGTTGTTACCCCTCTTTAATCTCTTTGCATTTGGAGGGTTAGTTTCTGCATCTTCTTGTTCTTCATTATCTGAAGCTGAATCCTCTGCAGCCTGTGGCATGTCAGATTCTGGGGATGAAGGAACCTTTTCTTCTTCTCCAATTTCTTCTTCATTTTCTGATCCTTCAGATGATTCATTCCCAGAATCAGGAGGGTTGTTATCATCTGCTTCGTTGTTTGGAGCATCTTGTTCTTCTTCTGCAAAGTCTTTTGGATCTAATATCTTGAAATCCCTTGAAGTGCTTCTCTTGGCATGTCTCAATAAGTTTACTTTGGTTGCTTTGCTAAGTTGGATTAGATATTTCTCATAGTCTTCTATCTGAAAGATCAAGTCTGGGATGCATTTGCTTTCTCTTTTGATTTTGTTCACTATTCCCTTGACTTTAGTGTTCCTGCTCTCTTGTTGATTCTGTAAAGTTAGACCACATTATGAGTAAATAAATAGATGAAGAACCTTTTATAGTTTCAAGATCCATAACTCTAGGTTAGAAGTTGAATGGATTGTACCTTTTGGACCTGGGACATAAAATTATACAGAGGAGCTGTGAGCTGCCTGCAGGTGATTTCCACAAGCTTCTGGTACTTGAGGCTGGGTATAACTTGTTTGCAACCTCTAGGAGCAATTAGAAGCTTTGACATTTGAGCTAAACCCTTGTAAACCTTTGCAGCCAATTTCAAGAACTGTTCTGCTTGAGGATCTGCAGATTTTTTTTTCCCCCAACAAAGAGTCAAATAATTACCAAGAATTAGCGTTTAACAGGAAAATGAGAGCATTAGGTTCACTTTCACAAGTGAATAATAGCATACCCTTAAGGCCCATCAGCACAAAAGAGGATAAGACTTTCACAATAGCTTCTGCTCTGGAATGAAGAGCCTTCTCTAATGCCAATACCGGAGAAAGTTTACCATTTAGATTAAGGGACATGCCTTTCTGAGTAAGAGACAAGTAGGTCTTCTTTTTCATCATGATCCAGTCCATGCCAACAATATTTGACTCAACCAACTGCAATATAGCAGAAGCTATTGCAGCACAAGTTGATTTGTTTACAACCTTGAAGGCTTCAGATATCTCTAACTCGTCATTCGTCTCTGATCCCTCTAGTTTCTGAAGTTCTGAAGCCAACTCTTGAGCAATATTCAAGTCATTTGGAGGTATACTTGAAGAAACAGCAAGGGAGATCAGAAGTTTAGCAACTTTCGGATTTTGCACGTTACTAGTTTTGCAGATTTGTAGCACCCATCCTCCAACAAGCCTTCGGTGTTGTGCTGCTATTTGGTTGGCAATCATCAGAACCATATCACAGACAACCTGAGAACAATGTCATGGCATCAAAGATAGTTTTGGAAGAGAGTTTTATAGACTATAACAAGTAGAAGAAATCAATGTGAGCCAAGGTGAAGGCTCAAGAATCCAATTACCAGAAGGAGAAAGATAAATTTCACAATAGACAAAAGACACTAAGTCTCCCTCCATTTCCTGCACATCAATGACTAGCAACATATTCTTACTAGGTTCCTAATTCATATAACTATATATGCCCAAGGCTAATATTTGAGTGCTGTAAGTGAGAAACCACTACATATGGATTCAGCGTTAAGATAAATTTCACTTGATATGTAATGTGTTTTGATAAGACTAATTATCAACCTACTGGGTGGTGTTGGATGTATATTTCTCTATTGAAACAATGTCGAGTGATGAATTCCCAGATATAGAGAAGATTAGTGAAAATACATAAAGTGAACAGAAAAAAGGTCACCAATGGGGTATATACCCTAAGCTCATATGTTGAACATTTTTTGCAGTTTCTGGTCACAATGTGATGGGCACAGAAACCAAACAAAGGAATGAAAATTTTCAGAATTGTAATGTCCAAGTGTGATGCCCCTACCTCAACTTCTTGGAAAGAGGAAAGATCGAGAAGCTCCAAGAGCAACATCAACATAATTTTGATGAATAATATTTTGTTCCTTGTAGTTTGTTCATCTACACCATCAACTCCATCAGGATCATCTTGATGGAAACTGCTTAAATTATCTCTTTGTGCTTGCTCAATTTCGGACACTGACACCAAATCATCAATTAAGCTACTGAATTCTGAGCTGCTCAAGCTTGCAGCCATCAATTTCTTCAAGCACATTAGTGTCAAATGAATATGCTCTTTTGTATCATCAACACCTTTTCTGGCCTTGGCTCCCTTCTTTTTTTGATTTGTCTGTGAATTTGCTCTTGATTTAAGCCTCCAAACCAACTTCAGTAAGGGGGGTCCCAATGACATGATTTCTCCATAGATCAAAATCTTGAGTGGATCCTCTCTTCCCAGACATGGCAAAGTCATCAACTGATGTTCACAAGCATTCAAGGCAAAGGAAACAAATTTAGAATGATCCACCGACGCATTTGTAGAGGACAACTGGCTATGATTTTGAGAAGCTGCAGGGCCAATGGAAGAATTAGAATTCCACATATCAGGCACAACTTGCAATAGCCAACATATGCTTGAAGTTGCCAAGAGAGGAATTCGTTCCTGATACAATTTAAAGCTGCTTACGTCAAGCTTATCTGATGTATCAGAGGCAGTAGATCTTACTGCACCTCTTCTAACTCCCTTACCTAGCCTAGAAGTTTGTTTACTCAGAGAATCATGAATGCGGATAAACTCATGCAGTTCATTTTCCAATTCAACCTTGCTCTCAGCAGTTGCTTTTTCAAACTCAGTTACAATGATATTCAACATCACCTCACTAATCCCCAACAACAGAAAAGCACGGCAGGGGCATTTTTCATCCTCTTCTGAATGTGTAGGGCCTGTACCACTAGATTTTCCTAGTAAACCTAAATAATATGCAAATAAACATGATCAGAGAGAATGAGCTCCTTCAGTTGAATAAACAAATTCTTAAGGACATAATTCTAGATAAATTAAATCAAGAATTGATCAATGACAGGATTTTTAAAGCTTAAAGAGTCTTGATAAACCTTCCAGATTAGTACTTCTGAGAAACTTCCGTATCTTTGACAAAGCATTGGAGAAAAATTCTCTGGAGCACGTTCTTCCAACCTGTATCAAGTCCACATCAATATCAAGAACCATTCAGCCTTCACTAAAAAGGTAATTGATTATTCCATATTTAAATAACCTACCTCATTCTCTTGTGTGAGAGAGAAGCCAAAATTAGCCCATGAGTCTGGAAGATGTTCAGCTTTTCCATGTGGCTGAAGTTGAAGAATCCAAGAAATGCATGAAAGAAGGGAGTCCAATGGCTCTTCAATATTAACCTTGCCTTGGTCTAATTTAATGCACCTAGAAATATCCAACCGGGCATCTGTATCCTGAAATGACAATATCCTGCCGTCACCCTTCAACTAACTGGTGGAAGAACTGGCAAAAAATTTTAATGCCAAAACCCCAAAGAATTTGATGGCTCCTGCTTTCATGAAACTCTAGGAGCAAAACATTGCTTTCTTGAGTTTATGAACAAGTACCTCTCTGAAAAACCGCAGGAAGTGAGGTACTAGAAGATCAAAAACGGCCTCATCAAGTAATGGATCCACCAGAACAAGCTTCAGTAGTCCATGATACATCGCATCTTTTACTTTTGCCTAATGCAAGGAACAATTTATTAAGAAAATACATCCAGAACAGAATAAAAGCATATATCAGTGAAGGTATCACTGAAAAACTCATCTCAAACTGAAAAAGTAGCAAATGTAGAGAGAAACTTAGAACCCAAAAAAAAAAAAACCTGCTGGTAAAAACATCTTTGCAACAAGCCACTAAGCTCCCGGAAGAGACCAGGGCCACTTGTATGGAGTGTTTCAGCCTGCTGGCTGCAACTGGCTTGGCTGGTTGAGTCTTGAAAGGAAAATGGGCCATCCGTTTTGAATTGCTTTTCTACCAACATCATGTTAATTATTGAATTGATAGCAGCAAGGCGAACTGAATCTTCTCTCCTAAACATAGCCTTCCTTAAGACTAGCATGAGATAGTCCTGTATCATGGAAAACACCAGAGAATTAAAAGTGAAAAATTAGGAAGAATGCAACAATAGAATAAAAAGAAATAAACTATTAAACTAATAGAGAAGGGATTGGAGGGGTGGGGGAAGGGCAAGAGAGAAACAGTCAAACTTCATTTTTTGTAAGTGAAAATGACACAATGAAGTCCATTACCGTTTGGAAGAGTAATAAATCTCACAGACTTATTGATATTCATCTTTAACTAGTAAATAGTAACTATCCAGGAAGGAGTAAGATATTCTATTTCTTGTCTTGTCCATGAATAAGACAGTATTCTGTGTGCTTTAGTAAGATATTTCATTTAAGAAAAGGAAAAAGGAATTAATTAGATCTTCCCATTGAGTTATCTGACAAGCCAGAAAGCAGTACCTGTAGATCACGGCTGAATTTAGTAAGAGGCAATAAGGCGGATACAAGATCTGAGGAAATATTGCCAGGAATGAAGGTAAAATAGTCCAACAACTCCTTCAGACAAGCAACATGGTCCAACATTGCATATGGATGACTCTGGATCAAATGCTGCAGCAGTCTACCAAGAAATTTAAACGCTTAAGTTAAAATGTTGTTGCTCTCCTTAGGAAGCCCAATAAGTTTGGAACTCGAGGAGCAATTTCTACCTTATAATAGGTAAGGCCTGTTCAGGATTTAGAGAAAGTATACGAAATTTGCATTGCTCAATTATCTGCATGAAATACCAAAATCCAATTGCTGTTCAAGAGTTAGACAGCATACCGAGTACAGATTTTCTAGGATAATAAAGCTTTCCCTAAAGCAACAGCTGATGTTAAAAGTACACATACAGTTCAGCAGATACACTTTCTAAGGCTAAGGTTATAGCAATGGAAGCAAATGCAGATCCGGGACAGTTCAGACAAGATGGATCTGAAGGATTCTAGATTCGTGAAAGAAGACAGCATTTCTCATCAAATTTATTTGCATTACTTTTCCCTTTGAAAAGAAAGGACTTGGAGGGAAATAGCAAAATATATGTTTATATAAATTTCCATATCAGCTTTTCCAACCAAAACTTACTTCATACATGGCATGGAGATGATAGTATTAAATTTTATGCTAGTCACAGCCTGAAAAGTTTCTGTAGAAACAAAATAAAGTAAAGCAACAGATTTTATGACTGCTTCTGACCTCCTTCCTTGCCATGTCATGAACTTCAAATAAACTTTGCAGCATCTGACAACCTAGCCCCTCAATGCCCAACAAACAATGGGATTTGCCTAGTTCTTTGTTGCTTCCTCCTTCAAGCAAACCAAATGCCAATTGTACAATGCTAGGGACAATGTGCTCTCTCCCACAATTGCTCTCATTTACCTGCAAACTCAAATGTAAAACAGAAAAGACTAAAGAAAATCAGATTAACTAAAAGATGAGTCAAACTTATCTTAGCAATTCAGGAGAAGAAGAGATCATCAATTGCTATCTGATCCAAATATGCAGTAACAGAAAATATACAATCAGACAATGCTTCTGTCCATAATCAGGATCATGATGTAAATTTTGCATAACTATTAAATGTACAATGAATCTCACAGGAAAATTGACAAAAGAAAATTACAGTTCTTAGTACTGATTTCTGCATCACTTGAGCATTTTGAAGGTACTCTTCGACCAAGTTATCTGGCAGCCATTCACAGTCTCTGAAACATCAAACCATGGAATCACAGTGTAAATAGACTTGAAAATAATAGATGGCTCATTGCAAGAGCACCCTCCAGGTCTGAGAAACAACGTTGCTGAAGAGCTCACAGACAAGATGATAATTGTTTTCAAGCCAACTTCCCAGCTAATTAACCTTCGGAGGATCATAATAGTTAATCACGCAACTCCTTAAACACAGTCATATCTGATTATGTTGACTGCTCACCATGTAATGGTGACAAAAAATGCCTCAAATAAGCAGTCAAAATCAGCATTAGTTCAATATGGTATGATCCCGAAATCTTTGCATTTATTAATTCCAGTAAAATTCCTTAGGTGACACAGCTCGGGAGAAATTTTTTCAGAGATGTCAGATAAACTATGTATGGACTAACACTGCAAAAAAAATAATTGAAAGTAAACTTAAAGCATCAAAAGTTAGTATTAAACAAAAAGGCCTTACTTTGCAAACTTGTAATCTTTGTAAGCTGAAAGTAAAGCTGCTTTTAGGACTCCAATGGAGTTCTCACTGAATCTCCTAACTCTAGCAACTGAAAGCAAGACAGCAACAGTGAAATGGTTAAATGCTCGAGAATCCGACCTAACCAGCACCAAAACCTCCTGTACTAAAGAAGGATCCTGCTTCACTGCAAAATTCACGTGAAGCAACACAGTCCCTTCAACTTGTTTCATTATAGAGCTACCTTTCCCGCACACATTTTCCCCAAAGTGCATCACTATACCTTCCATCACTTCCTTTTTACTAAACCCTTTAGAAGCCAAAACTAACAACTGATAAACCAAGCCAGGCAAGTCCTGCAAGTCAACATTCCTCATCTCAGCAAAAACCTTTTCAAGAATATCCCTTCTTTTCAATTTGTCAACAAAGGAGAAGTCCCGAATCATTTCCACCATTTTGACCAACAAAATCTTATTCCAATCACACTTAATCATATCATCAACAACAGAATTCACATAATTCTGTGAGTTTCCGAACTCATTTGAAGCTTTAATCAACTCAAGACACTTCGGTAGAAGAATCAGTACCTGGGCATCGTCAGAATCCTCTATATCTGGGATGTAAGAAGTAATCAAATCAACGATAGAGCCCAAGTCGGCAACTTGGATGACATCAAGGTGGGATGAGAAGAGTTGCAAAGTGGAGAGTGACAAACGGTCATGACGGATTCTGAGGGATGTGAAGAGGGATATGTAGGATACCAAGAGGGGATGGAGACAAGGCGCGAGAGACGAATGGACAGAAGTGAGGGAGATAAGGGCGGAAACATATTCGGAGACGGCAAAAGAAGGATTGTGAGAAGAGCCGGCACGGGAATTGAGATAAGAGAGGAGGGTTTTATGGCAGGATTCACGGAGGAGGAATGGCGGAAGAGGGACGGACGTTATTCGGGTGAATATGGTGGGCTGGGAAGAATGGCAATGGTGTTGCTGAGCTAGTTGGATTATCTCGGTGTCCGTAAGTGGTGGTGGAGGGCGGTCTGAGGAAGAGGGATTATCAGCAGAGGTGGTTGCCATTGGTGGGTGGAATCTTGGAGCATCAAAATTGGCGGGAAGATATGAGAGCAAGAACAATTCAAGATGGTGCAGGGACAAGAATGTAATTCTACAACATCATGAGTCAGGGTGTTCAAAGCAACCGGAAAACCGACCAAACCGACCGATCCAAACCAATACAAACCGAATATATGATTTAGGTTTGAAATGGTTTGATTTTGATTTAAAAACTTTCTAAATTGAAAAATTGGTTTAGTTTAAAAAATATTTATTTTAAAACAATCAAAACCGATATATATATATATATAAATATATACAAAAATATTATAGAGTATTATGGAGTACACCTTATGAAATGCTCTAATTAAATCTTTAATGGTCAAAATTAATAGTTAACTGTCTTTTATTTTTTAAAAAAAATAAAATAAAATTTAATCTAGGGTTTGGTTTATATAAAAAATTGAAAAAATAACTTTTTATGGAAGAATATATTTTTTTAATAACTGAACTTTAACTTTGATCCTTAAAGACTTAATTAGAGCATTCTATGAAGTATGCTCCATAATACTTTATAACATTATCCATATATATATATATAGAGAGAGAGAGATTATAATGTGCAAAGTCACACACATTACTGTGTGCACCAAAGACAGATAAATTAACTTTTTTGAATTTGAAAATACTCGTGTGAAACGACATTGTTTTGGGTAAGTTTCCAAAAAAAAAAAAATCAAAAAACAAAATTGAGGGTATCGACAAAGGGAACAAAAAATCCTCCGAAAAGATTGAAACATCGACCAATATATATGTTAAACTAAGTATTGACCAATGTTTCAATCTACCGAACCATTACATTAAAGGTACAATCACACTAGGTCAAAACTTAGATATCGGTGGATGTTTAGGCCTTTTTAAGGAATATGTATTTCCTTCGTTGACACCCTCATTTTATTTTTTTGATTGTTTGTTTTTTAAAACTTACCTAAAACAACATCTTTTCATGGCAGCATTTTTAAATTTAAAGACGTTAACTTATCCATTTTTGACTCACACGGAAGCGTGTGCGGCTTCACACATTATATATATATATATATATATTCTATTTTTCATTTTACAATTTGTCATTTACAAAGAAAAGCATTAGTTCTTGATTTTTGACTATATAATATACCTTTATATTCATTATTTATCTTTTATCTTTTAATCCATATTGTAAATATCAAATCATTCTTTTCTCGATATTAATCATCCCGCATTTAATAAGATTATTCTTTTATTTCCAAAATCTATTTATTGATAGCTAATATAATCAAACTCATTTAGACATATTTGAATAAGAATTAATACTATACCATCTTTTTATATTTTTTGAAAGATTAATAGAAACTCATTAAGATGTATTTGAATAAAGACCATAAAAATCTATTTTAATAAAACACTATTAAAGTTTTATAATTTAAATTGATTTTTTTAATCTTCATTCTATATACTTCTATCATAAAAAATTATGAATATTATATATTATTTATTCATGTATCTTTTCATAACTTATTAGAATAGAAGAAAAAAAATAAAAAATCAACCAAATCAAATCGAACCGAACCAAATCAAACCGTGAACACCCCTAATCATTAGAAGGCAACCATACTCCTAGAGGATCTTCGCCTGACTTGTAAAAATGAGTTTTTGTCATATTAGGAGTGCCCCTTGAAATCGAGACAAAATTGAGGTCATTATCAAGTTGCTTGATTAAATAAAAGTATATTGTATCTCTCTCATTTTTAACAAAATATATAAGATAAATTTAGAAAAACGATTGATACTTACTAATAAAACTTCATAAGGAAAACTCATGGCGCTGTACAGATTGAACTTGCAACCTTAATATGTTGAAATAAATAGACAATGATTATAGCAAATATAGTATAGATTTATGTAGATATACTCGGATCAAAATCGTTGGTTGACATATTGCATCAAATAAGCAAAAAAAGAACTTTGACTAAAGAAACAAATTTTTGTTTCTATTGAGATTAATGACTAGCTTCAACTCCAATAATTTTATACTGCGAGAAACTAAATAACTAAATTTCAATGGGATTATTAGTTCTTAAACAGGGTGAAGTTAGGGACATCTCCAACTATGAACAGAATTATGTTTTCCAACCCATTATGAATTTCCTAAATCACAGGCCCAATTCATCTATAATAACTATTTAATTAAGTTATTAATTAATTAATGTAATTCATCAAAGACTTATAAATAATTCTAATAATCTCTCACTTGAATTACATTAATCCATTCACAAATTAATAGTAATGAAACTAGAACAAAGACAACATAGATATAAATTCGATAGGGATATAATATTACAATTCAAGTTTTAAAAACTATTAAAGATAGAATACAAAGTGATACAAGAAATGTATCCAAAACTAACGGTTTAAACACAAACATAACATGAACTGAAAATTACAAAACTCATAGTATGGGTAGAATCAGACCCCCACTAAACCAAGACATCAAAAACAACAACTCCTTTATGAGTCACATGAGTCTTAAAGACTCCAACATTTAAGCCTTTGGTCATCGGATCTGCCAATATTCGATCTGTAGTTATATGCTCAATTCGAGTTTGAAATTCATGAATCTTATCTTTCACAAAGAAATATTTTATGTCAAAATGCTTATATCTCTTAGAAGATCTATTGCTCTGAGAAAAAAGAACACTACAGAACTATCATCACAATAAATGGTTAATGGTCTGGATATACTTTTAACAACACAAAACCCAAAAATCAAGTTCCTTAACTATAAGGCATGACGAGTTGCCTCAAAACAAGCAATGTATTCTGCCTCCATAATAGAAGTAGATATAAGTGTTCATTTATTACAGCTCCTCTTGTCATTATAAAGTGGATTTGCCATCATCTGGTAAATTGCCAACATAATCGGAGTCAGAGTAGCCAATGACTTCAAGGTGATCAGATTTACTAAAGGTTACCATATAATCCTTTGTACCTTGAAGATATCTCATAACTTTCTTAATAGCTTTCCAATGGTCCACACAAAGATTGCTCAAGTATTTACCAAGTACACTTACAACATAAGCAATGTCCAGACGAATGCACACTTGATCATACATCAAATAGCCAATGGCTACTGAATATGAGACTCTTTCCATAAAAGCTTTCTCTGCGTTAGTCTTACGATATTACTTAAATATCTATCAAGTACACTTACCACATAAGCAATGTCCGAAAGAGAGTACACTTGAGCATACATCAAATTGCCAACGGTGGTTGAATATGGGACTCTTTCCATAAACGCTTTCTCTGCATCAGTCTTAAGACATTGGGACTTAAAAAGCTTTTCACCATTTTGAATTGGTGAAGGACTAGATGAACAATTTTTCTTGTTGAATCTACTAGGGACTCTCTCAATATAAGTTCTTTGGGATAAACAAAGAATACCATGTTCTCAATCATGACGAATCTGAATACCCAAAACAAATGATGCATAGCCAAGATCTTTCATATCAAAATGACTAGACAATAAATTCCTTATCTCATTCAACAATCTAAAACTAGAACTAGTGAGCAAAATATCGTCAACATAAAGTACAAGAACTATAAAATCGCTCACACTATTCTTTAGGTAAACAAATCGATTTGAGACGTTTTCCTTAAAGCCAAGAGAAATCACAACATCATCAAACTTGAAATACCATTGTCTGGAAGCCTATTTCAGCCCGTAAATAGATTTCTTCAATCTGCAAATCAAGTGTTCCTTGCCTTTCTCTACAAAACCATCCGGCTAAACCATATAAACATTTTCATCTAGATTTCTATTTAGAAATGTAGTTTTCATATCCATTTGATGAAGTTTCAAATCAGAATGAGTGACTGAAGCCATATCAACACGGAATGAGTCCTTTGAAGACACTGGTGAGAAGGTTTCCTTATAATCAATACCTTCTCTTTGATTGTAACTAATGTCGGAGCACTGTTCACGAGGAACTATTCATCGTTGGGGCCGTTCATGGGGCCACTATTCATTGCTCGGAATGAGCTCAAATTTGATTGGATGACTAGAAATGGGAAAAGAAGCAAGACTCATCGCTTTGCCATGACGTAAGGCCTTTTTCGACCATCCGGAATCTTTTTGATGGATTTTTGGCCGTTTTTATGTTTTTAGGGATATTTTCATAATTTTGTTGTTTTTAGGGGTGTTTTTATAGTTTTGTTATTTTTAAATTCTGATTAGGTTTAGGTTTTGTTTAGGGTTATAAATATTTCGTTTGTCTTAGTTTTCGAACAGTTTTTTATTATTGATAATTTTTTATTTTGGTCGTATTCTTGAAAACTAGATAGTTTTCACAAAACTTCCAGCTTTTCTCTTGTTCAATAGTTTTTTTCGATATTATTCTTGCATTAGTAACCCTTTGCCACTAATCTAACTTTGTCAATATCTCCAAATGCATTCCATTTAGTCTTGAAAACCCATTTACAACCAACAAGTTTATAACCATCAAGTAATTCAACAAGATCCCATACTCCATTGTGAAACATAAGGGCTAATTCATCTTCCGTAGCAATCATCCAAGCAGAAGAATCGAGACTAGCGAGAGCCTCTTGGTATGATTTGGGATCAAAAATATCATATATGTCAAAATCATGATCTTGTAAATAAACAATAAAATCACTTGATATGGGAAACCTACAAACTTTTTGAGATTTTCTTAAAAGAACTTCTCGAGGGACAACCTCTTAAATATCTTTGCTCACTCCTTCATTTTCGTGAACTAAATCACCAGGAACCTCATCATTATGATTAGTATTATCATTATCACTTGTAGGCAAAATCTTCGACGAATGAAAATCTGGCTCGAGCATAACAACTCCATCTTCTCTTAAATCAATTTTCCCTTGCAATTGTTTCCCACCGTCCAACTGATTCTCAAAGTATATAACTCGATCTGATTCTATTAATATAGTAGAATGAAAAGGATAGTCAAATCAACTATCTCTCGAATCAATGCAATATTCAATAAAGAATTCAATAACAGTTTTAGAATCCAACTTCTTCAAATATAAATTATATGGTCTTGTTTCTGCCTTGCAACCCCACATATGGAAATGCTTTAAACTGAATTTCCTTCTAGTAAATAACTTATAAGGAGTTTTAGGAACAAGTTTACTTGGAATTTGATTCAAAATGTATACTGTTGTTCTCAAGGCATCTCCCCCAAAAAACTTTGGTAATGTAAAATAGCTCATCATGCATTTTACCATATTCATAAGAGTACGATTTCTAATTTCAGCAATACCATTCTGTTGAGGAGTCCCAGGCATAGTATATTATGTCTCAATTCCACAATCACTTAGGAATTTTGCAAAAGGTCCCGGATTCCTCCCAATTTCGATATATTTGTCATAATATTCACCTCATCTATATGATCTTATAGATTTAATCTTCTTTCTTGTTTTCAATTCAACAATAGATTTAAATGTCTTGAATGCATCCAAAAAATTCAGATTTCTATCGAAGAAGATCAATTCATCCAAATCTAGAAAAGAAGGTGATGAAATACTTAAATCCTCCTATAGCAACTAGAGTCAAAGGTCCACATATGTCAGCATGAATTAAATCCAAGATATTCAATAATCTCTTTACCCCTTTGTTTCTAGTTCTAGTTGTTGATTTTCCTTTAATATAATCAATACAAGTGAAAAAATCCAAATCTTGTAATATTCCTCTTTCAATCAATCTTTCCAACCTTTTTCTAGAAATATGACCCAAACGTCTATGCCATAGCATAGATGACATTCATCAATCATTTCACATTTTTGTCCAACAATAGTATTCCTTGCAGAATTAGATGTATTGAAAACCTTAGGATCTAAATCAAGCATGTATAGACCACCAAATAACATACATGAACCAACCAACTCAAATTTAAAATAAATAGAAATCTTTCCATGTCATTCAATAAGTGAATAACCACATTTATCCAAAGCAAAACTAGAAATCAAATTTCTTTTAGCAAAAGAAAAGTAAACTACATTCTCAAGATGTAATGAATGTCTTGAAGGCAACTTTAAACTTATTGATCCTATGAATTCAACTACGCTTCTTCCTTCTATCCTAGAGATCTCCTTCTTATTCTCACTTGGCCTCCTTTTGTTTCTCAATCTCTGATTTGTCAATCTTGCTCTTAAACTTGTAACAATTTGCTTTCTTATGGCCATACTTCTTGCAATAATTACATGTACCCTTAAATAACTTCTTTCCAATCTTCTTCTTGGGCTCTAAATGACCTTTATTCTTATCCCCCTTATTATTTCACCAATTTCCACCCTTCTTCAATTTGGATTTATCCTTTGAATTATTCTCATGCCCTCGAGAAACATAGTTAATAGTAGGATTCTCAAATATAGGGGAAGGAATATGATTTCCTCCTTTCAAAGATTCCATTTTTTGAGTGATAATCGTTATTACATCATCAATAGATCAATGTTCCGTTTGAGCTTTGTAAGATGTCTTTAATTTACTGTATTGAGATGAAAGAGACTAAAGCATATGCCAAACTATATAATCTTCATCAAAATTCAGCTTTCAAGTCTTCAATTTGTTAAAATAATTTGAAAGCTTCAACAAATGTTCACAAGCTCTACCAGTTCTGTCAAACTTAGTGTTCTTGTGTTTTGCACTAATGTCATTGAGAAATTCAGAAACTGTCAATTTCTTAGGAATCTCTTGTCTTATATTCCTATCCATGGTATACTTAATAGCCTTAGAACACGACCTATTCAATCAATGCCATTTTTTAAAATAAGCTTTTTCCTCAGTAGAAGTTTGGTAGGTAAGCACATGAGGTTTAGGATCTACCAATAGTAAGTCCAATTCTTTCACGGAGAGATAGAAATCCAGATATTCAAATCAGTCCTCATAATTGGTCCCATTTAAAATTTTCACAGGAAATGATAATTGCGAAGACAAAAATACTAGATCAGAAGTGCAGGAAACTGTGTTATGTATTCCCCATAACATACATTTTAATAAGTTTCTCTAATAGCATAGAGCAATTATTTCAAAATAAAAACTGTGTCTATATCACCTAAGGCTCTAACAATTTACATTAATAGAATAATAAAATATCCAAGTCCAAAATATTCACAAAAGTCCCAAATACAAAATTGATAAAATTATGTCGATAGGACACAAAATTACCAATATACATGCATCCATAAATTTACAAAGTTGATAAACCAATGAAGATAGCATATCGAGGAAATAAATATAACTCAAATTAGGTTCATGTTAGATGAATTCTCAACCATTAGTTATAACAAATATAACTCTTCAAAGATGCAAATTTTTTCCAAAAAAGGGAGAATAAAATTTACAAATATATATATAAACATATATTTTTCATAATTAAAATAATTTGTTCAAATTAGATGAATAAAACAGGATTAAAAGTATGACTTATTAGCCCAGTTGGTTAGAGTGTCGTGCTAATAACTCGAGGAGATTATCAAGTTGAAGAGACAAAACTTGGGAAATACCTTTGGTGACAAGATTTCAAAACTTGAACGACAAATCTCAGTAACAAAATTTGATAATCCCCTAAAATTTCAATTTATTAGCCATGAGAATCAATTATACTATAACCTGATTCTGATACCACCGTTGAAATAAATAGATAAAAATTATAACAAATATAGTATGGGTTTATGTATAAATACCCGAATCAGAATCGTTGGTTGACATGTTGCACCAAATAAGTAAGAAAAGAACCTTGACTAAAGAAATAAACGTATATTTCTATTAAGAGGAATAACTAAATTTAATCCTAATAATTTCGTAATGAGGGAAAACTGAATGACTAAATTTCAATGGGACTATTTGTTCTTAAATTGGATAAAGTTAGAGACCTCTCCAACTATGAACAAAATTATGTTTTCCAACCTATTATAAATTATCTAAATCACAAGTTTAATTTATTTAAAATAACTATTTAATTAAGTTATTAATTAATTAATTTAATTCATCATAGACTTATAAATAAGTCTAACCTAATATACAAGCTTCGTCTTTTAATATAGTTAAAACCTTTTCTGCTTGCCTTTATTATTAACAAAATTTGATAATAACTAGTACGCGAAAAAAATTCTTAAAATTCCTCTCTAGGAAGAGAAGTGGGGAAAAAATCGAAAAATAGTTAAAGAAAAAGAAATTGAAAAATATTGTTCCTCGATATGTGTGAGCATGGGAAATATCACCAAATCCTCCTATGCTCTTATTTTAAGTATTTTGACCTTTTGGATTATTTGATTTATTTTTTTTTTCGGATAATTGATACCTTTAGTTCCTGAATACATAACATTATGATCTTAATAGATAATTTTGATCCTTAATTTGTTTTAAATTTTTTTTTAGGTTTCTAAATATAATATGATTGGTAATTTTGATCCTCATTTTTTTAATTTTTTTTTTCTATTTTCCTAGATATATGATAGATTGCAACTTTAATCCCTTTTCTCATTTATTGACAAAAAAACACAGAGTTATCTGTTTGAGCTTTGTCTCTGATTTATTTTATGGGCAAATTAGATATTTCATTCCCTTTTTTGTTTAACTCAGGATTAATTCATCCAATTTCATTGGATTTCCTAATTTCTTCCAATTTCACAAAATTGAAAATAATTATTTGGGGAATTAGCATTCACAGTTTTGAATTTGGAGGAAATTAGGAAATCCGATAAAATTGGAAAAATTAATCTTTAATTAAATAAAAAGGGAAGTGAAATACATAATTTGTTCCCGAAACAAATTAGAGATAAGGTTTAGACATGCGGTTCCAATACCAATAAATAAAAAAAAAGATCAAAATTATTAATCCTAATATATTTAGGACTTAAAAAATTATAAAAAAAAAAATCAAAGTTACTAATTATAATATAATCATTGACTAAATACGTCAATTATCCTTTTTTAAAAAATAGAACAAAAACACATGGATTGAAGATTTACTTAACACAATTATTTCAGGTCACTTCTTGATTTTAAGTGATTATCTGACTTTTAATTTTATTTTTCATAGGTGGCTCTCTCTAAGATCAGCTCGATTGTACTGAAAGTTCGAAATGGTCAATAAATAAATCCAAAAGATATATTAAATGTAAGAATATCGTGGCGTTTGACATCGTTATCTCTATCCATGGTTTTACCTTGTATGGGATTGAGCGTTACGTCACACCGGCCTTCAGTCCCCACAATAAACCTTTCTTGAAGCTCATAAATACCGTAGAGGAGGTTGAACGAACGATTTGGTGTTCTTTCTACAATTTCTTGCTTCACGTTCCCAAATTCTTGAATTTTCTTGAAAAGAGTGAGTATGAATCCAAAGGGAAGAACAACTATCGAGGTTGGAGCTGATGGGGTGGCTGTGATCACCATCATTAACCCACCTGTCAATTCTCTTTCTATCGATGGTAAAATGATCATTACACAGTTTTTGGAATCTGGATCTCGAAATAATCTTTTTCTGATTTTCGGTTTTTCATTTGCTGTAGTTTCTCCAACCGACTGAAAGACTGAAACTTTATGTATTTTTGGTTGATTTATTTTGTGGGGTTGTTGCATGAATGGGTTGTTTGTTGTAGTCTACTGAGGGAATTGGGATTTGAATAGGATGGTGATGTTATGAGTTTTTTATTCTTCTGGTATTTGAATCATGGGGAAACTTGATGCGGTGTGAAAATGAAAATTGTTTTTGATCTTGGCTTTGAATTTTAAGTTTCCTTTGAGTGCTAATTTTAAGTTGAGGTAGATTATAAATTGGGAATTTGATAATGATGTTGGATTAGTTGGTAAATAGATTTTAGCTTCGAGAAGGGTAGCTAGTTTAGATTGGGAACAGTAAAGCGGAGTGTACAAAACTGTTTGCCTCTTTTTCATATGCAACTAAGATGATATTTCTGACCATACAGAAGGGAGTGTCTAAGTTCCCAATTTGTGCTTTCCAGTGTTGAACAGCTTGAAAGAAAGCTACGAGCAAGCTTTGAGGCGGGATGATGTAAAGGCAGTTGTTGTTACAGGTAAAAGTTGAAACTTGAGAGATTATTATTGTTAGGAGTCTCAACAAGCATATGAAGTTCTACAGTGTTCTTTTTGCAGGTGCAAATGGAAAATTCTCTGGGGGATTTGACATCACCGCTTTTGGTGGAATTCAAGAGGGGAAGGGTATGTTGTTACTTCTCAATGTGTTCAATTCCAGTGCTAATTTACCCCTTATCAATTAACATTGGCTTTTATTGTTACAGTTCCAGCTCCAAAACCTGGTTTTGTATCCATGGAGATTCTCAGTGATACTGTCGAAGGTACATTCTTAAATCTATTCTCTGTTAAGATTTAAAGTAATATTCAATAAGCCGGTTTAATTGAAGAATTGAATAAGGTTCCCTTGCTTTCAGCTGCAAGAAAGCCTTCTGTTGCAGCTGTCGATGGCCTTGCCTTGGGCGGAGGATTAGAAGTTGCCATGGTATTCCCTGACTTTCTATTGTTTTGACAAACTTTCTGCAAAATGCCTAGAGCTGACCTTACATGTCTTTTTTTCAGGCTTGCCATGCACGTATTTCAACTTCTAATGCACAGCTAGGCTTACCTGAGCTGCAGCTCGGTATACTTCCTGGTTTTGGAGGTATGATGAACATAATCTGTGTGTTAAGTGTAACTGTTTTAGGTAATTGAATTATTTGAGGGGAAATATTGGTAAAACTAAAACTGGACTGTGGCATTATATATTGTATTTTGGAGGTTGTGCATATTGAAGTCTATTATATAATGCAAAATCCTGTTCAAGTTGTTTCAGGAAAGGGTCCAACTGGTGGGCTTTTGCATTAATATAAGTATTAGTATGATTTTCCCATTTTAAGGGTGTTTGGTATCCTAGAAAACTTTACCTCCTTCAAGATCTGGAAAATGTTTTCAGCATAGGAGGAAATTAGGGAGACGTTTGGTGTGAAGAAATTTTCCAGTCTTCACCCCTTGAAATGCTGAGTTATTCTCTTGACAATCTTTTAGACTAGTTCGTAGGATCTTTCTTTCAACATTTTCTTGTATCTGTTAATTTTAAAAATCTTGCTTGATTAGCAATGGCTTGCACAACTTGTCTAGGGAACGGATATTCTTGTTAGAATATAAGGGCCACTAGCTTCTCGAAATTTCTAAAGTTAATAATGCTTGGTCTTAGGGGATTTCAGTGTGACACTGGCATATGATGTAAAAACTAATTAGATCCTAAAATTTTTACAAGAAAGAATCTCTCTTGTTGTCAGACCATCAAACAGAGATGCCTTCTTTCGGACTCTTGTGAGGATGAATATCTATCATCTTACATTCGTGTATTACTAAATAATGATGCTCAATTATAGGTACCCAGCGACTTCCACGCCTTGTTGGTCTTGCTAAGTCTCTTGAAATGATGTTGGTAAGCAGTGTCATGCCTATCTAACTCATAGCATAATTTCTTTCAATATTTTGGCTGGCTGATATATTCATCTCATATTTCTCCTCAACCTAGACGTCGAAGCCTGTCAAAGGGGAAGAAGCTCTGAATTTAGGTCTTGTCGATGCAGTAGTGTCTCAAGATCAACTACTAGCTACTGCACGCCGTTGGGCACTTGATATCCTGGAACTTAGAAGGCCTTGGGTTGCTAGTCTTTATAAGACCGACAAGTTAGAGCCGCTCTCTGAGGCAAGGGAAATGCTAAATTTTGCTAGACTTCAAACCCGTAAGCAGGCTCCAAATCTCAAACATCCATTGGTTTGTATTGATGTTGTGGAGGAAGGTGTAGTATCTGGTCCTCGTGCAGGACTTTTGAAGGTTTGTGTCCATCTTCCTTTCTCTTTTGCTTTTGCAATAGTAATTAAACATGATGTAATGTGATCTGATGCTTCAAATTGCAGGAAGCTGAAGCATTTCAAGTTCTTCTACATTCTGATACTTGCAGGAGTTTAGTCCATGTTTTTTTTGCTCAACGTGGAACTACAAAGGTTGGGATTGATCAAATATTTATTACTTGTCACTTTTTTGTTATCTGTTACATATCACGAAGTAGAAAGTTAGCTGTTCATGTTTTAATCTGTTTTCTTGTCAAGGGCAAGGCAATTATTATCTCAGGTTTAGTAAATTGCTAAAGTTATAGTTCATATATCAGTCTTGCTCAGCATTGGTTTGTGTTTGGTCTACATTACCTTTTTCTGAATAATGGTGCTATAGAATATGTGCAAATATAACTTCTAGTTCTTTCAAATTTCACCTGTACTTCTTAAACAGGTTCCAGGGGTCACTGATCGTGGATTGGTTCCAAGAAAGATAAAAACGGTTGCAATTCTTGGTGGTGGATTAATGGGTTCTGGTATAGCAACAGCTCTGATTCTGAGTAATTACTCAGTGGTTCTTAAGGAAGTCAATGAGAAATTCCTACAGGCAGGGTTGGATAGAGTAAAAGGTGAGGGAACTACTGGTTTTGGGGTCATTGCTTATATGCAAATCTGTGAAGTGACCTGACTAGTTTTTTTTGAACTCAGCTAATCTGCAAAGCCGAGTCAAGAAAGGAAGAATGAGTCAAGAGAAGTTTGAAAAGACTTTTTCTCTGCTCAATGGTGTTCTTGATTATGACAGCTTTAGACACGTGGACATGGTCATAGAGGTAAGAGAGTTTTACTCATTCAGTTGATAATCTTATAACTAGCCATTTGTTTCTCCATTTTTCTTTTCCCAGCACTTCCCATTCTGTGTATGTCTTACAGTCATTTGTTCTTAATGCTGGCAGGCTGTGATCGAGAATGTTTCTTTGAAGCAGCAAATATTTGCAGATCTTGAGAAGTATTGCCCTTCACATTGCATACTTGCAAGTAACACTTCCACAATTGACTTGAATCTAATTGGTGAGCAGACAAAATCTCAAGACCGGATTATAGGAGCCCATTTTTTCAGGTAACTCCCAATTAGTTCATAAGTTAGCTCTCTTTATTTTGGGTGGGAGTGGTGATGAGGGATGGAGGAAATGATGTTTTGGGTTTTCCAAACTACTTACATTTTCCCGTTTGCTCCAGTCCTGCTCATGTTATGCCTCTTCTGGAAATTGTTCGTACCCAAAAGACATCCCCTCAAGTCATTGTGGACTTGCTGGATGTGGGTAAGAAGATAAAGAAAACACCAGTTGTGGTCGGGAACTGCACAGGTTTTGCTGTGAATAGGATGTTTTTCCCCTACACTCAAGCTGCTCTGTTGCTTGTTGAGCGAGGCACAGATGTCTATCAGATTGATAAGGCAATTACCAAATTTGGAATGCCAATGGGACCCTTCAGGTTTGAACATATTTGCATAATATTCTTTAATAATTATGTTTAAAACTACTAAAAAGTCAAGCCTCGTAAGTTTTGTGTATTAAATATGCAGATTATGTGACCTGGTTGGTTTTGGGGTTGCAATTGCAACTGGCTCTCAGTTTGTCTTGAATTTTCCTGAGAGATCATATAAATCCCTGCTTATTCCTTTGATGCAAGGGGATAAGAGAGCAGGTGAACTCTCCTCACCACCTTATTTGACATTGAAACTGTTTTAAAGTTCTGAAATTAACCGTTTGCTCATTATAGGTGAAACTACTCGTAGAGGGTTCTATGTTTATGATAACAGACGGAAAGCCAGCCCTGATCCAGAAATAAAGAAGTACATTGAGAAGGCAAGAGAGATGTCTGGTGTTACCATTGATCCAAAGGTCTCTTTCTCTCATCTCTCTTTCCTGGAACCACCCACATTACCACCCATCTCCTATATGCTCTATTACTCTCTTAATGTTTCATATATAATTGTATCTAAATTTTGGCTATAAATCTGCTTTTAGTTGGCAAAATTATCAGAGAAGGATATTGTGGAGATGATATTCTTCCCTGTTGTAAATGAGGCCTGCCGGGTGCTTGCTGAAGGTATTGCAGTCAAAGCTGCGGATCTTGACATCTCTGCTATTATGGGCATGGGTTTTCCATTTTACAGGTTTGTTTCTTTCTTATTTGAGTTGGAAATTATTATTGAACATTGTCCGTATCTAAGCAGAAACACCCCAAGACTCTTCATAGTCATAGATATCTAGATTCAGATAATGTAAACGGAGACGAAAGTGCTAACAATCTGATGGGATATTCATTGAGCAGGGGAGGGATCATGTTCTGGGCAGATACCCTTGGGTCAAAATATATTTGTTCAAGATTGGAGGAATGGTCGAAATTGTATGGTGGATTCTTCAAGCCTTGTGCGTACTTGGCCGATAGAGCTGCAAAAGGAGCTTCTCTGGTGAGAATACTATATGACTTCCACAATTCTTCTACTACTACTGATTCATTATTACTGAATTTCCTCTTATTCTATAGACTTGCCAGCTAGATCTGGTTTCCCTTATCCCTCCCTCCCCC
>JAOXNR010000032.1:15612037-15642961 GCA_028571225.1 Parsonsia alboflavescens | reverse complement strand
ATTATTGGACCTTTAATTAAATTGAGGCTTATTGGGACATGGCCCATAGAAGCCCAACTACTAATTAGGTTATTTTATGATTATTTATATCCTATTATTTCCGGGAATTAGGTAACGTGTTTTGAGAACCCTAATTTTTCAGAACAGACGTGATTTTCTGAAAAAGAAAATTCCAGTACGTCTGTTCATCTTTTCCACAGCCGCCACTCCACAAAAACAGATTCCTCTTTTCCTATTCCCATCTGTTCACTCAGACTTTCATAGGGAATAGATTAGAAGACTTTAAGTCTAGTAGATCTCGTTCATCTCAAGAGCTAGATCTGCAGTTTCAGACATCAAATTAAAAGGTATGTTTCATTCTAATGTGTTAAAAGATTTTTTTAAAAAATTGGGATTTGGATCTCGTTTCTCTATAGATTCGAGGTCAATTTCCTTCACGACACACTCTGGTCCGTCCCAGAATTCCCCAATCAACCAAACACTTGAGCAAGAAGGGCCGCAGGGGAGATGCCCAGATCTCGCTGCAAATGGCAATAACTAAAGGCCACCAAGGCTGCAGAGATCTAGTGGAACCTGGGTATCCTAGAAGGAATCTCATGTAGAAGAGATTACATTTCCATTGGGCGTACTCCAATGCCTTCCCGGAGAGAAACGCAACCACCCAAGAGCAGAGCTAAGCATACTCGGTCGGACAGTTTTCAACCTTCAGATGCAAGGACTGACCCCTTGCGCAATGAAGTAGGTCGAGAAGAAGGTCGGCCAGAACAAAGGTCACAAGGGGCAAGGACTTTACCGGTGACTGACCTCAGGGAGACCCTCAATAATCAAAGAGGGTATGACCTAAAAGAGAGGCTCAACTGAGCTACCATCTCTAGAAGCCAGGGACATGATCTAGTTCCTGAAGAGCAGGGGAGCTCGCTGCGAACTCCACTTGGGGTAAGGATGCCACCTCGTCGTAGCTTGATCAAAATGACAAGCGAAAATGCTCTTTGGGCAGCCCCCAACTTGCTGAGGAGAGCAGCTCCTCCAGTCAATCAGGAGCAACAAAGCACTGTGGATCTTACTGAGCCTTCGCCGTTTGTTCACAACATCCGAACAGCCAGGATGCCCCCAAACTTCAAGGCCCCACAATTGGAGAAAAAAATATGACGGTGTTGGGAAGCCACAACAACACATTGATGAGTACGTCTCCTACATGGAGATGTTTGAACACCCCGACCACATCAAATGCAGAACTTTTAGGTCCACATTGACCTAAAAGGATCAATCATGGTTCAAAGGAATCCCTACGGCTAGCATCTTGAGCTGGAAACAGTTGAAAGAGCTCTTTCTGAGAAATTATCAGAGTAGCATGAGGTGTGGGAAAGATATTAACGACCTCTTTCTCATCAAACAGAAGATCGGTGAGAGCACCCGGAGCTATTACAGTCGTTTCAACAACGAATCAGTGGAGATCGAGCAAAAGAATGATGCCATCTACATCACTGCGTTCAAGCAAGGGGGGTACGTAGCCCTCAGATTGGCCGAGGAGCTTGTAAAAACAATTAAGGAGATGCAGACGCTCCTGGAAAAGTTAATCAAAGTTGAGGAAACCAAAGTTCAAAAGAAGATCTCGGGCTTCACCTCAGCCACAGACTGAGACAATAGAGGACATCTAAAAAGTCCTCAAAAAACAAAGCGGGACAAGAAAGAGCCTCACCCCAAAGGGGGAATCTCGGACAAAAGAAAGAAAACAATCCCCGACCTTGTACTCACGCCACTCAAGACATCATGGGTTGAGGTCATGATTGTCATGGAAAAGAAAGGCCTTCTGGAGCCGCCCAAGCCCCTCAAAAGTCCTGCCGCCAAAAAAGACCCGGCAAAGTTCTGCCATTACCATAAGGATCATGGCCATCCCACGGAGGATTGCTTCGACCTCAAATGTGAGATTGAGAGGCTCATAAAAGAAAGCCACCTACAAGATTTCTTGACCAAAAATGCAAGGCCTGCAAACCCACCACTAGCGGCCCTGAAAACTCAAAGGGCCCCAGTTGGTGAAATAAATGCCATCGAGAGGAATCAAAGCGAGCTCGAGGTGGAGATTTAGAACCCTCAACAGTGTCACTCCAGGTCAGCGACTTCCTGGTGAGGAAAATTCTGGTAGACACTGGAAGTGCAGTCAATGTCCTCTATCGCAAGGCCTTTGATCAAATGGGGATCGCAAAAGCAGGCTGCAGAAATCAGACACTGCACTGACCAGTTTCAACAGTAGTACGAATCCTGAGAGTCCTAACCACAGTTCCGGTAGAGGGTAGGGAAGTCACCAAGATGATTTATTGGATGGTCGTAGATGCCCCCGAAACCTACAATGAAATACTTGGCCGCAGGGGGGTGTCATGGATCTAAAAGCAGAGATCTCCCTACGTAGCTACAACATGAGAATCCAGGTTAGAGAGGTTTGGATTACCCTTGAAGGAGATAGGCGATTGGTTGCGGAATGTTACCTAGCTAAGGATAACGAAGAGAGCTCCCTAGAGCCCAAACAAGGTTAGTGCATTGACCTCTCGAAAGAGGATGAAGACTTCAAAATTCAGGCAGTCGGAAAGGGAGAGAAAGTCTTCCTTAATCCTAAATTCCCTGAGAAAGGGATTAAAATTGGAGAGCTCCTGCCTCCAAGGATTAAAGGAAAGCTGGTGGATTCCCTTGAAGAAAATCTGGAAGTCTTTGCCTGGCAGCCCAACGACCTTGAAGGAGTTGACCGAACCATTGTAGAACACAAGGTTGGGTTCAAGCCAGGAGTAAAGCGGATGAAGTAAAAGAAGAGGACCTTAGCTCCAGAGGGCAACAAGGTCATAGCAAAAGAAGTCCAAGTTCTCCTTAACACTAGAATCCCAAAAGAAGTGGTGTACCAATCCTATAGTGGTACCAAAGAAGGAAGGGACATGGAGGATGTGTGTAGACGTAACACATTGAACAAATTTTGCTAGAAGGACTCCTACCTCTTTCCCAGCATTGACCAAATGGTAGACTGCACAGTCAGATACCAGTGGCTGTGTTTCCTTGACACATACAAAGGGTACCACTAGATTTCAATGGCCCTTGAAGACATGGGAAAAACCTTCTTCATCACAGAGGTTGAGACTTATTGCTAGATCAAGATGCCTTTTGGTTTGAAAAATGCCGGGGTAGAATTTTAGCTTGTGATGCACAAAATTTTCAAGAAACAGCTCTAGCGAAACATTGAGGTTTACGTGGATGACATAGTGATCAAATCCAAAATTACAAAAGATTTCATAGGAGATATCTAGGAAAGCTTCCAAACCCTGAAGACTGCTCACATAAAGCTCAACCCAAAGAAATGCGCCTTCGGGGTCTCCATAGGAAAGTTCCTAGGCTTCATGATCTCGGAGGAAGGCATTGATGCCAACCCAAACAAGATCAAAGCTCTGCTGGATATGGAAACTAATAGAAACCTCAAAGAAGTACAAAGCCCAGCAGGAAAAATAGCGGCTCTAGGATGTTTTATCAGCAAGATGGTAGACAAAGGAGAAAGATTTTATGACGCCATAAAAAAGCCAAAGGACTTCTAGTCGTCTGAAAGCTGTCAAGAAGCGTTCATCAAGCTGAAGGACTTTCTGGGCAAACCTCCTCAACTTGTCTCCCCAAGATTAGGAGAAGAAATCTCTATGTACCTGACCGCGACCGAAAAGGCAGCAAGTTCGGTATTAATAGTAGAAAGGTCAGGTCAACAATTTCCTATTTATTATGTTAGTCGTTTACTTCGAGGTCCAGAGACCAAATATACGGACCTCGAGAAATTTCTACACCTCATCATTATCATTTCAAGGAAATTAAAGCCGTATTTTGAAGCTTACTCAATAAGAGTCCAAACCAACTTACCTCCGAAACAAGCTCTGGCAAAGCCTGAACTCTTAGGTAGGCAGATGAAGTAGTCCCTTGAGCTCTCTGGGTACCAAATTCAATTTGAGCCAAGGAAGGCTATCAAAGCTCAAGCTCTCTCAAACTTCGTAGAAGAATGTACTAGAGCTCCACTCGAGCACACAAACACTTGTGAAAGCAATATCTGGACCATGTTCATGGACGGGTCCATTGGAAAAGGAAAATTCAGGTGCGGGAATTGTATTGGTTAGCCCTGAGGGAGTGAGAATCCCTTACTCTGTGAAGTTTAACTTCCCAACCTCAAATAATGAATCTGAATATGAAGCCCTCTTAGCAGGTCTTGGGCTTATAAGAGCTCTCAAAGTGTAGAAATTGCATGCTAAAACAGATTCACAAGTCGTAGCCAGCCAAGAAGCTGGAAAATACAAAGCTAGAGAAGACAACATGGTCAAGTATCTCAAAAGAGTAAGAGGCATCATATCAAATCTTGATTACTTTCTCATTGAATAGATTCCCAGAGAGTAAAACTCAGAAGCAGACACATTGTCCAAAGTCTACAAAGAGGTAGCTGGAACCAATGTTGAGCTACTTGTGGAACAGCTATATTCTCCCAACATCGATCAAGAGGAAAGTCTAGTCATAGAGGAGCAAGTAGGTTGGAGATATCCAATCTTCAGATTCCTTAAACACGGAGACTTCCCTGAGGTCCCAAAAGAGGCTCGCCAAGTGCGAAGATGGGTACCTAGCTATGTCTTGATTAGGAAAGATGAGGTATACAAAAGGTCATACACATAGCCACTACTCAAGTGTTTAAGTCCAGGGGAAGGTAAATATGTGATTGACGAGGTACATAGCAGTATATGTGGCTCTCACATAGGAGCAAAGACTGTTGCAAAGAAAATATTACAAACAGGTTATTATTGGCCCACAATGGTGGTAGACATTGAGACGGCCATATAGAAATGCACCAGTTGCCAGCTGCATGGGAGCAAATCACATCTTCCACCAGTGAAATACCAGCCAATCAATACCTCAGTGTGCGAAATTCCTCATAGTCGCTGTAGAGTATTTCACCGAATGGGTCGAATCGGAGCCCATGATAGTGATCTCATCTCAAAAGGTTCAGTCATTTGTATGGAGGGACATCATATGCAGATTTAGGATCCTACGAGCCATCATTTCAGATAATGGCCAGCATTTTACTAGTGATCCATTCAAGACCTTCTGCGAGAACCTCCACATCAAGCAAAGACTGACCTTGGTGGCTTACCCACAAGCTAATGGGTTAGCAGAGGTTACAAATTGAATGATCTTAGAAAGACTAGAAAAGAGACTTAATGAGCTCGAGAAAGATGGTCGCAATATGGATTGGCCAAACGAGATCCCCAGCATACTGTGGGCATACAGGACCACACCTAGAAAAGCTACTGGAGAAACCCCATTTAGTCTATGCTTTGGAGCGGAAGCAATAATGTCCATTGAGGTTGGGGAAACATTTTTAGGACTGACCGAATACGACTTTGTCTTAAACGAGGGGGAGAGAAGAGTAGAGCTCGACCTCCTCGAGGAGGTCAGAAACAAGGCAACTGAAGTGGATAAGACATATAAAAGGCAAGTAACAAATTTTTTCAACAAGCGAGTGAAAGAAAGACACTTCGTAGTTGGAGAAATGATCCTCAAAAGGTCAGATCTTGGCAAACAAGGTCAATCGACCGAGCTGCAAGAAGGCTGGGAAGGACCCTACCTAATCCAAGAAGTCCACAAATTAGGGAGCTACAAACTAGTTGATCTTGACGGGACCTTGGAATGCCTGTCACTTAAAAAAGTTTTATGCCTAAAGGTCATCTAAGATACGAAAGACCTCTTGGACCTGCCGGTCACATTCAGCAACGACCTTAACATGATTTAAAGCTAAGTTCTCTTACGCTTGTATTAATCTAAGTTACCTGAATGACAGTTCAATTACGCAAGCAATTGTTGAAAAGTTGTGTGTATGAAGAGCAGAAATATCGCTCGAAGCAGAGACAGAAAGATACTAAGCAGTTCATAAAAAAGGCCAAAAAAGAAAACAGAAGAGCCACAAATAGGCTCTCTGTGCTGTATCAAGTGTAGAAAAATAAAGCAAAAGGCCACAAACAAACCCCAGCGAAGTATTCATTACATCAAAAGAACAAATAATAGTAAGAACACCAAAATTGAAGATTTGGGGCAGTCCTAGGACCGATAGCACAGAATTATTTCCGAGCCAGACACTGCACTAGAGGGATATCATCTCTGTCATCCTCCTCCTCTACTGGGATACTGGCAGGAATGAAGCCGATGGGAGGAGTTGCGGCTGAAGTGCCTGTCGAGCAAGCTAACAGCATGGTCAAACAAGGAGCAACTAAGAACAAGTGAAGAGATTTGAAAAGAGGTTAAATGCCTCCCACAAAGAAGGTATTCAGAAGACGGGAAAACATTCTCACAAAGTAATCTAAACTAAGAAAATGGGGATACCTTCTGGAAAGGCCATAGCACAGAGAGTGATGTCGAGAACCTCATCATCCTTAGCAATGGCCTCCACAATCTCTTTCCCCTTCTTTGAAGGAACTTCCGTAGCCTCACTGACCTGGGCCAAAGACTCAGCCGTGGCCATTTCTTCAAGAGAGCCTGCCTCTTGGTCCTCTTTTTCCTAGGGGAGGGAAGCAACCAACCCGGGGCGATAGAGACTAGAATTGGTTTTAGGATTTGTCTTTAGCCTAGGATTGTGCTTCCTATGTTCATCCATGATCCTAGTATATTGAGACATCAGGTGAGGCCCCAGCAAGGACCACACGAACCCCTGGAAAGCAGGGACCTCTGCTAACTTCTCCATAGAAAGGAAGCCCTACTCGTCGCAGACTTCTTGTGGGTCCTCTAGCCTGGCATCAAGCTCATTGTTACGCTCCTTCTGCTTAGGCATTCTCTTCTCAATCATATCCATTGCGTCGGACAAATTCTCGTTGGCAGTAGTGGCTTCAGCAACATTCCTCTCGCTTGCAACAAAGGGTTGTTTGGAAGACTCAAGTAAGGTGTAGAGGTCAGTAACTTTCTCCTCTAGTTGAGCCTTGGCCCCTTGGAGCTCCTCCACTAAGAAGGCGAACTCCCGGTCTTTGGAAGTTTTCTCAGCTTGCCTCCTCAGTAGCTCGCCAAGGACCATTTGACCTTGTGAAAGAGGAAAGGAATAAATCAACAGGCAAAATGATTGAAAGATAAAGCCAGACTGAGGTCACCTAGTTTCTTGAGGGTCCCCGCAACCTTCTCCACAGTGCAGCCCAAGAATAAAGGCTTAGGACTAGGGGCAGCCAAGCTTTTTCCCTTTCCAGAGAGGCCTGAAGAGACCTTCTCTTTGTAAAGCGAAGAGGGAGATCTTAGCAGGTCTAATAGAAGAATTCATCCCCACAGCAGTGGAGTCTCGTTTTGAAACCTCTCGGGTCCTCTCAGCCACAGCAGTTCTTCCCTGACCTCGGGGAATGGAAATTCTAGCAATTAGAGTCTTGGATGGAGAAGGGCTAGTAGAGCACCAACGTTTACCCTCAGACGTCCCAGAGGAAGTAGAAGCACTAAGCAATGAGGGTATCTTCATCATTGCAAAAACACAAAAAAGAAGGATGTCAGATCCAAGTCAGAAGACACAAGAATTCGATCAACACAAAGAGCTCTACCTACTAGAAGAAGGTATTCCCATAGACTTCTTGAGGGAAGGGAGATCACACTCTGCAGAACGAAGGAAGGCTTCAAGCTATACTTTTGCGGAGCACCCCACTGCGGGGTTTGCTAGAATTAATCAGACCTAAAAGAAAATCCCTATTAACAACTTGGTCAACCAACAAATTGGGGAACGTCATCAAAAAAGGTACAATTTAAATTCTAATCCGGGTAAGCTTCAAGCCTAAGAGAATGGTCTGGGAGACAAGAGAAAAAGAAAAAGGGTTTCCACTCTTCTGTAGATGACTGGAAGTTGCCAACTAACTTATGGCAAGGGATAACCAAAGATATCCTGTGCCGCCCTTAGACGTCGAGGAGACACCTATTCTGTAAAAGCATCTAAAAAGTTCCCGAGAAACCAAGACTCTGTAAAAGTGGCAAGTGGCTATGAAGGCAACCACTGTCTAGAAGGAATTGGGCGCAAGTTGGAACAAAGAAAAGTGCCACAAATAGGCAATATCAAAGAACAAAGGGTGGATGTATGAGAGCAAAATGCCTCCCCTAAGATTAGCACTTTAGAGGACTATGTGTCCATTACGCTTGCTATATGCACGTTCATGTCCCTCAGCGGCTCTGATCACGTCCTTAGCCAGACCTAACTCACCACAAAGTTGGAAGATAAGACTTGGGCTCAGAATAGAAGGGGTAAGATAAGCCTTTGTGTCAGAAAGCTCCAAGGTCTTAGTTTTCACCAAAGGAGCACTATCTAGCATGGGGGGGATGATAAGAAACATCATTCACTAAAATTGTGGAGGAGGAAGAGGGTGTGGATCAACCAGCCCGAGAGGAAGATAAGATAGACATAGTCGACATAAAAAGAGAGATATAAACTTTTGCCAAAAAAGTAGAGGGAACTCACTCGGTGAAGCCTTGAAGGGAGAAGAAAACGTTCGGGAGAGGCAGAATGCTTATGCTGGAGACATGAGAGAAATAGTACTAGGGAGCTCTGCGAAATTCTAATAGGAAGAGAAGTTTATGCAAATCCTTAAGATTTGGGAGAATCTGAATTTGGATCAAACAAGGAAACCTGGGAGCTTCAAAGCGGGTTAGATCCCCCCTGGCCCGGGATGGGTCGACGATTCAAAGATCTAACCCGCCCCAGCTCCTCCTTAGAAAACAAAAGAAGAAAAACACAGAGATTTCCTTAGAAACATGAGACGAGCCGAAACCCGAACAGGGCAATCTTCAAAGATCTTCTCACAGATTTGATAGCAGATGCCTCCTCCTTACTGATTGATATTTTCCCCATGGCCAACTTCTCTTTTTAGGATTTAACATCCTAGTCCATATCCCCTGTGGCCACTCTCCTAACAGTACTTGTGAATGGACTCATCTCGAGGAGAATGCTGAGATTCTTTAGAGGATCCTTCTTCAGTAGTGTTCTCTCAATCCTCTAATAATGATCTCCTGCCAAGCTGCCAGAAACAAAGGAATGCCCACTTTTACAAGAGACAGCTGTTGCGAGAAAACGGTGCCGTTTTACTGAGAGCCACGACCTCAAGATGGTAATCCTTAAAATACTTGAAGGTCAGTCTCACAAAAACAGTTGCAAGAAAAACTGTCCCAGAGATCGTGGCTTAGAGATGGTAGCCCTTGAGAAAGCCAGATCAAAGACTTGGAGATGGTAGTTTTTAATGCCTGAAAGTTAGTTCCACATCTTGAAGATGGTAACTTCTAATACCTGAAGGAAGGGTCCTCGACCTCAAGATGGTGATCCTCAATGCCTGAAGGTCAGACTCGTGGCCCACAGACGGTAACCTATAATACCAGAAGGTCATGGTGGAGAGTCTCGAGGGGGGAGTAGGCAAGAACTTTCGGTCGCCGACCTCATCTATTATGGACCCCAAGGTCACTGACCTCCGAATGAGCATGGCATAGGCCTCACTAGACCACGACTTGTGACCTTGTGAGTTCTGGCCTTACTCATGTACCTTTCATGTCGTGACCAAGTATGCACGACTCTGCTTGAAGCCGAGAAATTATAAAGCCAGCTTGTAGCTCTTGACTAGAGACATAAATGAAAGGGTACCCCAGAAGTTAGCTATTGCAAGGAAATGACAGACCCAGTAGTAGCAACGATTTGAAGATGGTAATTTAGGCACCGACGGCCAAGGAGCTCGTCGGGCCTAAAGGGGGGTAATGATGGGTGAAACGGGTATGGCTCGAACTAGTCAACCCAAACGAGCAGAACTCGAACAAGGGTCAACCCAAATGGGCCAGAGGGAGCCATGCCTTCAATACCTAAAAGTCAGATTCACAGAGCCAATGAGAACTTGTGAGCAAGCAACTCAGCACCACCGACATCTCAAGTCACAGACCTAGAGGTCACCGACCTCTCAAATGAGTTCAAGCAAAGGTCTTTCCAGACCACGACTTCGACCTGGCAAGTTCCGATCTGAATCATAAATCTTCCATGCCACGACCACTAGTGCACGACTTCTAGTCACTCCAAGGAGCCAAGGACCACTCGGCAGGACCTCACCAAAAGTGATATTCGAGTTTCTCAATGTCCACGGGGAGGTCGTGAAGTTGGTCTGAAGATCTGCCAGTGAGCTCGCATCTCTCATAGAGATGTGAATGGCAGGATCTCTCGTTCTAGGGAAACTCCGAGATCCTAGGAGCAACTGGCGGGATAGTTATCGTAATTGCCTATGGCTACATAAGGGGGAACCTAGTTCCAGGAGGTAACTAATTTTTCTCTCGCCACTTAAACAAAAACACCCTGTGAGTCTGGGGACAGCAAGGAAAAAACTCTCTTGCTCTCTTGAGAACAGTCTTTACCGTAAAACTTTCCCAGAATACTAACTTAGGTATCGAAACTCTTCCCTGGGCACTCTGACCTCTCTTTCTTATCTTCTCAAGCTACTGATGGCGGAGCTTCATCATGATCTACGGGGTGATCCAGTCCATCACACTTATAATAAGCAAATTATTCTAGTCATAATAATATCATCCAATTTTCAATAAACAAATACTTAAAATGACTTATATTTAGCGATAAAGTGAATACAACCGTTTTAATTTAAGTTCGTCTATTTCTAGTGGAATTATGCAATATTAAAGAAAAAGACCCTAAATAGTGCAGAAACTTTACAAAAATGGTCAACACACAATATCGTTCGAATTTCTTAAGTGGTACTAAATGAGTCTGATTTTGAATTGGTTGACCCACCCTTAATTATAAATGACTTTTAAAACAAAATACAACCCTTAGTTATAAAGTTATAGATAAATATAAAAAGTTTTGTTAAATAGATATGAAAGATTATGATCAATGAATTTCTTGTTGATTTTGGAGTCTCTACTTTAAATAAATATATATTTTTTCATATGTATATTTATATGAAAATATTATAGAGTGCATAGTTAAGTCTTTAACAATTAAAATTAGCCGTTAACTATTTTTTTCTTTAAAAATAATAATAAATTTGATCTAATACTACTAGGTTTAGATACATACCTATCAAAGAAATTTTCAAATATACCCAAATTGCAATGGATATTCTAATTTTTCATTTATACCCATTTGGATCACGTCAATTTCAATCTATATCAAATTGAACTTTTAACATTTTCTACCAATAAAAAGGACACACAAATGGGAAATTACGCCCTTACCCTTCGTGCTTCATTACCCAAATCAAGATTAAGGGGCACCGAAACCTTTCCCCTTTCCATTTTTGAGGCCCAACTTCGAAATCCGAAATCCAAAATCCATCCTCACCATTTTCCTTCCCTTCTTCTGTCATTTCCACACTTCTTCTTCCTTCACTGAGACCCTTCTTCTTCACTTCATCCTCCCTTCCTCTTCACCAAAGCTCCCATTCCTTTTTCGACACAGTCGTTAATGATCAAGCATGTGTGGACTCCATTTCAATCCGATCACCCTCGTCGTCGTCCTCACAACATTCCTGGTAGATTTTCTTCACACTCAAGCTTTGGTTTTGTGTCTAATATGCTAGAATGAAATGCATCGAAGCATGATTTTACAAAGTATGTACCGAAATGAATGATTTTACAATGTATGTTTGTACCGAAATGCATGATTTTATAGTGTTACAATTTGAAATGTACCGAAAGCATGTGTCGGCTAACTTCGCTTTTGTAGTTGTTGAAAGTATGGATTAAACTATGTTGCGCCGTGCATATTTGAGATTGAATATATAGGTTGAAAATGGTGTGTTTCGAATCAAAAATCTGTGTTCTGAAAAGGTTTAGGTGTGTCTTGAAATGGTTTGGGGGTGTCTCGAAATCAGTAGTGTGTTTTGAAATCATAACCAAGACCTGAAATGATCTAAGCTAAGTCATGAATAATTTTGGTAGTGTATGTTTCGAAATCAAATTACTCAGGTCCGAAATAGTTCAAATAAGGTCCAAAATGATCTAATCTAAGTCTCGAATGGTTTTGGTTGTGCTTCAAAATCCAATATCCAAGGTACGAAATGTAATCCAAGGTCCGAAATATCACAAATTCTCACCAATTTAATTTTTGTCCATTGTATTCACCAAGATCCGAAATATATCACCACGGTCTGAAATTATATCACCAAGGTCATAAATTATATCACCAAGATCTGAAATAATTTTAAAACCTTATTTTTTCACCAATTCAATTTTTGAGACCTTTAATTTTTGAAGGCTAGAAAGCTTATCACCAAGGATTGAAATAGGTTAAAAATATTTTTTTTTTCTTTTTCCTTAATTTATTTAATTTTGATTACAAATTAAAAAAATGTTATGAACCCAAATTTTTACATATTTTCACTCTACATAAAGAAATATATTTTAAATTTTTGTCAATCTTATTATTAATTAATTAATTCGAAAGTGAAAATTAATATTTTCAATGTTATAATTTAGAGTTAATGTTTTTTATAAATAAATGCATTGTACTTATAAATACATTATAATTAATTATATTAAAAATCCTTTTATTAGTTTGTAGCTTAATTTATTTAAATTTAGCAATACCCATTTGGGTAAAGATTTATAATTTTTTTGAGCTAATCAATAAGAAATAGGTGTTCTCCAAAAACTTGTACTTTAAAATTCAAATAATACTAGATGTGATAAAATACAATTTTTGTAGTTAGGATACATGCAAATATTTTTAGCCTCTTTACAACGAGTATTTTAGAGCATAATTTATTTATTGTAGTCCTAAAAACAGTGAGTTTAACTTAACGATAATTTTTTTAATCAACTATTTCCTTTGTTCTGTTATTGTAAAGATATGAACTCCACCCATGGTACCTTTAAGCTCCAACCCGATCCTGTGATGCTTGTTGGGAACACGTTTAGGGCACACGGGAAGTATACTAGTGTCAGCCAGATAGTCGGCCTGCTACGGTGCCATGGGCTACTAGATCGTTTTCGTATAGGTCCCTTCGGATACATGGTAGATCTTCTCCATTACCATGGAACCTATTACGCTAGGGCTGCCTTGCATATCCTAAGACCGAGAGGTGACTCTGGAGGGTGCGCGGCCCCGAGAGATGTGGTTATTCATTAGATGCCAGTTACATCGATTGGGTTTCTAGGAGTATGCTCTACTCACAAGTCTACGATATGGGAGAGTACACCAGCACATTATTGAGAGGCTAGTGACGACCACCTCTATCATTGCTCGATTGATAGGGATTGATCCACTTACTTTGGATGCAGTCTTGACGAGGTGAAAGGCCATGGCAGTGGGAGAGTTGTCAATTGATGATGCCCTCAGACTGACGTATGGCATCATCATAATTTCCGGTTCAACCGATCGATGAGGTTAGACTAATCACAATTTTAAAAATTTAAGTTAATTTTGTATAATGCTAAATATTAGGATCATAACTACTTTACTTATCTTTTATTTTAGATCCCACATCCTGATGAAGATTCTAAAGAGGAGAGGATTAATAGAGATCTTTCGATTAGTCCAACGAGATCCGAGACAATCCGGCAGAGGGTATGTATCTCATGACATTTTATGTTATTGCAATAGAATAGTCGATTCTATAGAACATTATTTTATTACTTTGCTAGCTTTTTTTTTCTTTTGATTATTAGGCTAGGAGTCCGCATATAGAGGCCACCCCAATGAGTCTTCTGGCTGAGGAGAGGACGAGCGGGCAGCCATCTCCCAGTCCTACTTGACGGGAGAGGAGTGGATGTCAGGTATGTATCTCTTACTATTTAAATAAAACACATGTCATCGTAGTATTTCAACTAATCATTTTTAAATTATAGTCTCTTGGGATGGCCTATCATCTCGTGGCTAGGGTCGATGTCCTTTTGCGGCAGTATGAGGATCGGGCCTGAGATTGATTGGCCAAGTACAAGAGACAGGCCATCTAGAGCCATGACGTGGTCCTCGAGCGGTTCACTCAAATCAAGCATCGCCTCAATATGCTAGAGAGGGATGATAGTTGTGGAAATGATCCACCACTGGACGATTCCCCTTCTCGAGGGCTTGATAGGCCCAGTCCAAAAGGGTTACGCACTCCATCGACATGTTAGTCCGGCCGACGCTCACCACCCCTCGGGCAACTCCTATAGTCACCGATGATAGCACCTAGGTAAATTCTAGTTCATAAATTCTTATTCATTTCGGTTTTTGTATTTTATTTAATTTTTAATTTTATTCTTGTCTATAATTTTTTAGATAATGAATCGATGCACCTATTAGTAGGAATGAGGATCGAGCAGATCCATCGACTCCTGCAGTTAGTGATCCTGCTCCTCAAGAGGTAATTTTATAGATAGTAATTCTTGTTTGTTTTTTTTATTTTAGTTATTTACTTCGTATGAGTAATTCTTTTAAATTAATATTCATTCTATGTATGTCGGATAATACTTATTAATGATTAATTTTTACATTCTATTAGGAGCTTGGTCGTACACTTCGGGCCAAGGCCCCAGCTGCAAATGTACAATCACCTTTCATAGACCCGTCTCACTATATTGAGTCGTCGAGGCCAATGCCAAAAGCGGTGGGGATGACTTGAGTAGTGGAGGTGCAGGGGAGATTCCTCCTGCTATGGAGGAGCGCGAGGTGCAAGGGTGATTCCTGCTTTCGTGGTGGACCCCCACACCCTTGACCTGGCACAATTGGATGTCTTCTGCTGCATCGGAGATTCAATGAGGTATTTCAATCTCTAATAATTTATTTGAATTTTATAACTTTCCAGTTTTATATTCTAACTAAGTTTTTGTGATAAGGGCTCAATCGAGGGGGTCCTATCATTTGTTGGGGATGACCTCAAAAACGTCAGATCCGGGACATATCTGGTTGAGGATGATGAAGTGGATCAATTTATGAGGGGGTTGGGGAGAGCGGTGAAGGAGACATCATCCTTTGACCCTTGTTGAGACCGCTTTGCTCTAGCTCAGACTTACCTTTACATAAGTATTTTAAAATAGTTTTGATCTTTATTTAACTTACAATTTCGATTTTTAACTAACTCAAATTACAAGCATTCTCTGAGGTTCGTGGGAGGTGACCAAGGCATCTCATATGAAGTCGGGGACCTACGGCTTCGATGCCTTTATCACTGGCTGGGTCGGGGGAGATGAAGATATGGGAGAGATAGCATGGTGGGAGACACAAAAGGTATTTCACTTTCTTTTTCTATAAAACTTTCGTTTAAATTATTATTTAGTTAACATTAATTGATTTAATATTTACACTGTATATATAGATCTTGATGCCTTGTTGCCTCCACGACCACTAGGTTTTACTTCGAGTCTCATTGGATGGGTCTTCTATCACATTGTATGATCTGAAGCCATCTGCAGATGCGAAAGCATCTCAAGAGGATCTGATGGAGTCGGTCTATTGGCTGATGCCACAACTTCTGCAGCATTTTAGCTATTATAGTAGGAAGGGATGCCTTTGACTTAGATTTTCTCTTAAGTTTTTCTTGACCCTCCCGTGCAGCGATGCACTCCATCCCTATTCAGTCAGACAAGACTAGTTACATTTGCTACTACATGGCACAGCTGATGAGGGAGCAACTTAAGGAGATGCTTGACTTGCCTGGTATATCAATTATGGAGCAACTCATTAGGGATGAGATGACCAGGATCATGCTGCGGTGGAGCGATTTGTCATTGTATACGTAGATTTTTTTTTTATTATATTGTAAATAATATATAGAGAATAAATGTATAATATGTATATTATATATGGTATTCTTGATTTCTATTATATATTAATTCTATAACTTTTAATTCTACTATATGTTAAATTCCATACAAAATTAACTGCCTAAGATTCCATAAAAAGATTGGCATGAAAAAAGCTTTAAAGGTTTAACTTAAAAGGATTCCATAAATATTTTTTTAAAAAAACCTTTAAAAAATTAACTTTAAAAGGTGCCATTCAAAATTAACTTAATAAAAGCTTCAAAAAAACTAACTTAATAAAAATTTCATTAAAAATTAACTTTTAAAAAATAGACTCCTATGTTCCGTTTTTGACTCTTGAAGTTCCAAAATGTCTAGTGAAGATCGAAATGCCCTCGTGGTTCGAAATTTCCAATTTTGCCCCTTTGAGACTCGAATTATCCCTTCTAACAATATAAATTGATATAAATATATTTATATATATATATATATATATGTATATATTTGTTACCCCAGTCAATTACATATTCAATAGAGCAAAGAAGATTCAAGGACAAACGTGCAATTTAAATTGAATGACAAATTCATTGTTTATTAAAATAACATTTGCATGCCATGAATTGTGTCAACACTGAAATTACCTTTATAAAAATCCACACCCTCATCAAAGACATTGACATCAACATTAACAAAATCTGTTCCCACCGAGTACCCTTCTCTAGAAACTCAAACTCGAGATTGTTGTGTAGATATTGGATTAGATATGGGCACTTCATGATTTAAGACAGTCAATGTTGGATCATTTTATTCGGGAGGTGGGGCTTCCGTGTTGTGTGCTTTTGGATAGGTGAGTCGTTTTGAGAGAGGAAGCTAGCCTCTCGTGGTATTCCGATGGATCTTCTACCAATAGGAGCATTGACAACCACATCATTCATACCTGCAATTGAATTTAAAGACGAACACAAGGGCACAGGTTGTAACGAAAGTGCATACCATCCTTAGTATTTCCGTGTCAAATGAATTACCAAGACATAGAGTGTAATAGTGAGCCTCATTTTTCCTATAAAAAAGAATTAAAGTAAATGAGTTGTAGAAACATTTAATTATATGCTTAGAGAATTTTTTTTTAGAAAAAGCAGTCAGTTTCAAGATTGACCATCCATGTCTCGAAATTCACCAATGTGTCTCGAAATTGACTAACTGTGCCATGAAATGGACCAAAATTTTTTATTTTTTATTTTATCTTTAAGGCACGAAATGTCATCCTTGAGCCACAAAATTAATCAATGTGTCTTGAAACTGACCATCTGTGCCACAAAATGGATCAAAATTTTTTATTTTGAAATTTCCTAAGTGAGGTATGAAATTTCATTATCGAGGCACGAAATTAACAAAGTATGGCATGAAATTGACCATCCGTGTGACGAAATGGACCAGAAATTTTACTTGGCTACAACAATGACATGTTTGCGAGGTATCTCTTTTAGTTCCCATCTCCGACATCCACAGGTCTTCTTGACGATATCCACCACAACATTTGCTTCTTTTAGTGGACTTCCTACGACATATTCCTCGCTATCCCGAATGGATGTAGTCGTAGCCTTTCTCGGTCAACCTTCACAGCTTCTTTCTCAATTCTTTCCACAGCATGCTTGGTGATAATATTTGCCATTGTAGCTGTTGCTTCTCGATGTTTGTTAAATCAAGCTTGACACAAGCCCCTAAAAAATTCATGTGTAGATGTAATAGGCAACTTCTGAGCTTTCTTGATAGCTTAAGGACTCCATGATATTGCTCTTCATTTGGTTGTTGTGATTGTTTAGACAGCATGCACGTGACCAACCGGGGAGTCCTACCTCGACATCCAACCAGCAATGAACTCTAGGGTGCATATGTTGAATATCTCCAAAATAGAAGTCACATGTCTCATGGGCATATGCCGCATTTTTAAAAAGGATTGCAACCCGAGGATTTTTTCACTTTGTCTTTAAGTGTTCCTTGAAATGTCGATAGCAAATAGCATATGGAACCTCAGGACATACTGTTCTCACTATATGTAGTATGCCTTTGTGTCAATCAGATATATTAAACCAAATCATCCCACAATCCATATGCAGTCTGAAATCTTCTTAAAAACCACTCCCATGAATCATTGCCCTCCTCCTCGCCAAACCCAAATATAAGGGTAAAAGTTTGCCCGTTTCATCCTTATATACAGTTGCATAAATTTTACCCTCATCAAAACCTTTCAAGTGTGTTGCATCTAGGATAATTACGGGCCCTCATGTACTTGAAACCCTTAATTGAAGGATCAAGTGCATAGAATGACCTTAGAAACTGCTCATCTCGAGTATGTATACTGGTCACTGTCCACGTTCCAATATGTGGAGGTGTGGCGGTAGTTGTCTCTATGAGTCTTCTAGAGTTCCATAGGCTATATCTTAAGAATGCTGTAAAGATCACCAAGCTTTGGTGTATCTGAGCTTCACACCATAATTCTCCCACATATCTTGACTCACATTTTTAGGGGTGTGATTCGCACCGATGATTTTACTAGCTTAGATACAACCAATCATTACTGCACTTACACTCCTGTTTTGACTTTGCTGTATAGTTTGGATACAAGTGTGAGTTTTGACAAACTTGTGAATAGCCCAAATCAAGCATCTAGCTTTACAATATGCATGTGTCATGAAAGTACAGTCTTTTTGATTCTTACATGGTGCCCAAAATCTTCCTTTATTTGAACGTACCACATGATATGGAAAATCAGTTATTGAGTGAATATTGACCGACTGCTGCTATCAATTTCTTATTGTTAAAGATTGCATGCTTTCCTATCGAACCCACTGGTGGTACAGTATCGTCTTCAGACCATGTTTGTAAATTGAGTAGAAGGGTCTTGTATAAATTGCTCAAATGGAATCACCTGTCTCATCCCATCGTCGAAGTTGTCGTCATCGTCATAATCATCATCATCCTCAGCAGTACGAATATGTTATTCATCATATTCATAATCATCATCTGTGTGTATATATTCGGATGTCCCCACTTCATCATTTGCATCAATAAATTCTTCCCCTTGCATGATCATTTGGACCGAAAGGACAATTACTGCCAGTATCACCACAGATGCCACCCTTATAAGTTCTTCAAATTTTGTTCAAAACCACAACTTTAGGATTAGCTTCCCTTTCAAATAGATGATGCCATATATGCCTTTAATGTCCATTAATTTAATACTTCCATCAGAAAATTAGAAGCAATTGAAATTTGTATGTCGAATTGGTTTAAATCAATCTTCATATAGTTTGCCATAGTTCTCCTAACATCTTCGTATTTCACTTCGGGTGGTAAGACTACCGAATGCACCCTTCCACTTAGAGAACCCTTGTGAGCAGCAATCGTAATGTAATCCATTTCTGCAAACAACATAAAGAAATCTATTAAAAAAATGTCCATTGAATAGTGAAAAAAATAAATAAAGGAGGGGAAGGTTCGAATCCAACTCTCAAGGTCCGAAATTCCCCTCTCAAGGCACGAAATCACCCTCTCAAGGTCCAAAATTTGCCTCTCAAGGCACGAAATTCCCCCAAGTGGATAGAAATCTCTGCAATCCCACCTTCCTCCTCCTACTACTGAATGTGGCCCCAAAAAACGAACACAGAACAAACAAACACAAGCTTCCAAACACTAAAGAAAAAAAAAAAGAAACAAACCGAATAATGTACCTCCGAACACCACTTACCTTCATCTTCTTGATTCTGGAAAACAAAAATACCAACTTGATGACCGAACATGATAAAAACTAGGTTTTTTCCTTTCTCTTCGACAAAGGAATGGTTCTTTGAGCCGTTTTCTTAGCTATGGATTGAAACTTCTAATCAAATGAATGATGTTAGTTGTGGTTTCTTGAATTCATTTTTACAACTTGTTGGCTTCGGTAGTTGTGTGTGTTGAATGCTGAGGGGTAAGATAGAAAATGCATGTTCAAGGAGAATAAATGTCAAGTTTTGTTTTTGTTTTTTTATTTTTTTAAGGAAAAGTCAATATGGGTATAGAATGAAACTTTAGTTTTAGATATGAGTAACATGTGAAATGTTGTGAGGATTTGGATAAATAGGAAATAATTGTTCTCAATTTGGGTAGAAATGAAAACTCCCCTCAAGTTATTTATTTTTCTCATTTTTGTATTTACATTCTTGTAGTTTTCTTAAAAATAATAATGAGATGGTAAGTTTGTTATAAATAAGCAATGATGTGATTTACTTAATCTTGTTCAAACATGAAGGACTCCTTTGTTTTTGTGGATACTAAAAATTGCTCCATCCTCCAAAGTCATTATTTTTGACCATGTTTTCTTATCAAATTGATTTGAAATTTCCTATAAGGACATGTAAGATATATATACGTCTTAATAACTAGATCTTTAGAGTAGCCCTACAACCAATATTTAGGAACAAAGTTGGACAAAGAGTAACTTGTTTTTTAGGAATAAAATCTTAACCTTAGCAAGTGATAATCATAATCTTGAACAAACCATTCAAGTCCCAGGCGTTAATAATAACAATTCCTTTATTATCATACCAAACGACTTCATCAGAGGATCTAGAACAAAGGACGATAATCCATTGAGAGTCCAACACTGCATTGAATTATTTCTAGTCAATATAAATCTCTTGAAGAAAGATGCCTGCAGAGTTATTTCTCCATTTGGGGAGTTCAATTTCTTTGCTTGGAAAAAGATTGAGTAACGAAGGTTCATTGAATTTGTCGAAAACCAAAAGCCATCCATGGGAGCAGTTGTTAGGAAACATCTGAATAATAAAATAAAGAAAATGACTTTAAGAAGTGAATTACCTTTTTTAGTGTAATATTGCTTTCCTATCGAAAGCAAGTTACTCCACGATACAACAAAGTATAGGAATAGAATCTGCTTGTATAATATTTCCATTATTCTATTGTTCTCTGTAATGAGCCATTTCGTTCCTTAATTTATAGTATCAGGAAATACATGTATGAGAGAATACATCCTTTATGAAAGATACATATATCTTTCTAATAGATATATCTTTAAAAATGGCTTTAAAAAAATAGTTTAATATATATATATATATATTATATAAAAATAAAGTTTTATAGATTTTTTATATTTTAATTAACAAACTGTTCAACATTCTCCCACTAGTTTGTTAATTTCTAGAATTCAATGTTCACAATAAATATAATGCATTCAAAAATGTGTCTTATATAGATTAAAACTTTAATTAGTGTAAGTAGTTTAGGATGCTAATGAAGTACATGGTGTCCTAGGATTAAACCACAACTTCATATTATTAGGATCGAAAATACTTCCACACATCATACTTATTTTATTTCCACAAAGTTTCTTTAATGCTCCTAGCACGTTTTAATGGCCACCCGCTTGCAATCCCAATTTATATTAATATTTACATATGTAAAAACTCTAAAACATATGTTGAAGATGCACCACTTCATATTCATATAGGTAGAGTTCTTTATTATCTTTTATCTTAGACAATCTTTACAAAACTCCATCAAGAGTTTTAAACTCATCCTCTCAAATAATATAAGCACTAATGACTATTATATATGAGACTAATTAACTGCTAATTACTAGACACTTATTAGTAACTTCTTGTTACCCATTAAACTTCACAAATAACCGGTTTGATTATTTGAAGTTGAGTTTCCATCATTGGTGTCTATATGGTTATATTTTAGTCCTATATTACAATTAGTCCTTCACACTTTGTCTCTTGGCAAAGCTTTTAGTTCAAGAATCTAATAAATTTTCTACAGATTTGATATAACTAATAGTAATAACACTATTAGTAATTAATTCTCTATCAAGACATGTCATTAAGCTTATGTCTAGACATTCCATTAAATCACTTTACTATCACATAGTAAAGAAATAGGTGACATAGGCTGAGATATAAGTCAATTTCAATACTATATTTCTTAGCCACTATCTTGTTCACTGACAATTGCTAAACTATAATTCAGCCTCTACAAATTTGTTGTTCTTTTGAGGTATTATTTCTTTTATTTATATAAAACAGAATGTCCTAAATAAAAATATAAGTATATCATCCACACGAAAGAAAATAATTAATAACAACTTATAAATTTAGAATAAATGCATTTATCAACAAGATTATATCTAAACAGAAAGATAAAAATCAGAAAATCAAAATTTCCATGGTTAGAAAAAAATCTGATTTCCTCTTTTCATCCAAAAAAGTTCATCTCAGCAACTATTTCAACTTTGTATAATTTGGCTATATAATTATTTCCGTTGAATCATCATCCATGTTTATGAAAGAATTGGGCAGAGGATACAAAATTAATTGAAAAGCTATAGTATCAGACTCAATTTATTTATAATCGTTTTCTATGTCTAGAGGTTCAGATATATAAACACCTTTTGTCAAATAGATCTACTATTTAATTAGCTCCCCAATTATTGAGCCTCTAGATCATCCGCACAAGCCCAGCAACAACAACTTTTTATCCCTACATACACAGAAAAAAAGAACGATTGTTTCTATATTCCTAAGTTATGGCTAGGGTTATCATAAAAGGTTTGAGATATTGGCCAATCTAATCCTCAAACTACACCCTTTTGGAAGCTTTGGTCCATAAAGTTTTTTTTTTGTCTGTTTAGTCCTTAAACAATTTACATTTTAGCCATTTTGGTCCTTTTGGCCCGGATTCATCACAAATTTCACTAGAATTTGGAGTCATTTTGGCCAAAATGTAAATTGATTAAGGACTAAAAAAAAAAAAAAAAAAACTTCAGGGGCCAAAGCTTCAAAAAGGATATAGTTTGAGGACTAGATTGGCCAATAACTCTAAAAGGTTTATAAATAAACCTTCAAGACTTAATCTTAATTGGCTAAACCCATTAGTTGGGTCTTTTCTTATTTCTTTTAGGAAAAGACCTAAAACTAGTCTTAAGAATTAATTAAGGGGCGATTTCATAATAGTGCCAAATGGGATAAGGATGTTAAATTTTGGTCACTGTTTTTAGTTGCACAAATTTAAGCAAAGAGGATTTTTTAAAGATCAATTCACCTTTGAACTGGACGGAAAAGTATAAAACAACCCGTACATTAAATGAATGTTCTGGTTGTTAGGTTAATGAGGGTAAGGGTTGCTTACCACTGTAGCAGACGAATCACTACAACTTTCTCTCTAAAAATAAACTTGTTACTCCCTACCACCCATAACTCACCACCACCTTAACTCTTCTCTTGAAAACACTCCACTTCTCCACTACTCAAACAACTGCCATCTTCTCTCTTTACATTCCTGCAAGCTTCAGTTTTTTACCTCGCAACCTATAAGTTCCCGCAAGCTTCAATGTGCTAGCCAACGTTATTGCACCTGATTGGGAAGCAATGTTACTGTACCTGGTTTTGCGAGCTTCAATTTCCCTTGATTCTCTCGTATTTCACCCAGGAAACGAAGAAAGGTACGAATTTTATATATATGAAATGTAAAAGGTCCTATTTTTTTTTAACTTCTGAAAGATGTCGGATTTAAGGGCTTTCTAAAAGTAAAGGTCCAATTTTTTGTTTACTTCTCCGTCATCATAAAGGGTTTTTTTTTTTGGTTTTAAGGTTGAAGCCTTAGAACTAACTTCAGTAAGAGATTTGATCTTTCCTAAAATATATAAAATATATTTGAAGCCCGGGTTGTTTCATGGCTGTATGGATTGCTCTGAGATATTGTACAAGGTTGTTACATGTCATCCATGATACTTATAGATAATCTGGATTGTATCTTGTCTTGTACTAGTTATTTCCTACCTGTATGAGTTGTGTATGCCATCTTAGTTAGATATGTATCATACGAGTTGTGTTCCTACTTGCATAGGTTGTTTTTTCCTAAATGTATGGGTTGTTTTTTGTTAAGCTTACGAGTTGTTTTCTCTCCATGTATGGGTTGTTTGGATACCTAGCACTAGTTGAGTTTGGCAAATCTATTAATTACATAACATATGGTCCTTCTTTCCTAAATGTAAGAGTTGTTTTTTGTTAAGCATACGAGTCGTTTTCTTTCCATGTATGGGTTGTTTAGATACCATGCACTGGTTAGGGGTGACAAATCTGTTAATTACATAACATATGGTTTGTTTTTTAATAAATGTACAGGTTGTCTTTTGGTAAATGGACTGACTATTTTCTCTCCATATATGAGATGTGTTGTGATTTGCATAATTGTTTTTCCAAGGGTGTTGGTTGTTTTTCCTATTCATGATGCACCTTTATTTTGCTAGATGGAGCAATTTCTTGAGCACAACAAGGAAGAATGAGGAGTTAATGTTTTTGTAAACCTTGACCACACAACAAAACCTGTTCTCGAGAAAGATATAACGGAGGCCATGTAAAAAATCCATCCAATTGGTGAACTATTGACCTTGCAGAAGACATGTGTGGGACATTTGATAGAGTTCGATAATCTTAATCACTTGCTGGCAACATCCTCCACCAACAAGTATGTAGGAGAGTGGTGCTACCTGATACACCTCACAATAAGTTGTCGTTCCTCATTGGGGACAAGATAGCTAGGTTTTGTAGAAGGGAGTTTTGCTAGTTTTCGGATTGAAATTTGGCAAGATACCAATGGCCATCACAAACAAATACACAAAGGATAATAATCTACTGCACATGAAGTACTGACCTTTGATTTGTACATAATTATGCACAGTTATATTTCCATTTTATGTCATTATCTTACATAACTTAGTTTAATTATGTTGTTTTAGATATATTTTACTTCCTTATGCTTGACTTTTGTTAGTAGGATTATTTGGTTGAAAAAGGCTCAAGAAATTACCAAGTTGACCAAGGGAGTTGACCGACGGAGTTGATCGTAGTGAAGACTTTCAATTGTATTAGGATTTGATTATTTTCCCTAAACAACTACGTTTTGTATTAGTAATCCATCTATGTTACTTCTTATTTTGTAAGGAGTCTATGCTCCTAGAAATAGGTTCTTTTTCATAGTCTTAGATACACAATTTCAAGATTGATTTCTCGAGAATTTCTGACGACAAAGGGCAGATTTTCTCTTTCTCTTTTCTTATGTATTTTTTGGTTTTATAATCATGTCTTGTGAGTAGTCCTCTTTTGTTAACAAGAACATGAAGTAGGTTCTTTTGATATGGGGTTATGAGATTTGGTTTGTTTTTATGTTAAAGATTTGATCTTCGTTATTAAGTATTTGTGCAATTCTTGTTTTCATCTTATTAATTATGTTTCTTGATTTAGCTTGATCACCTAGATTAATTTGCATCATTATACTACTAGGGTTTAAATATTATTGCTAAGATTGATAAATCCACAGGTAGGAACTATTGTTTAAATTTGGGTTGGCTAACAACTTTATTTGACGATAGAGAATTGTACGAATTAAAATGCATGAAGTAAATCTACCTTGTTTATTTAATTTGACGTTGGTGTTGCCTTCATGCTCATGCAATTTAATTGATTAAATTCATAGTTTGCTACGACGTAAGTTTAATTGATTAAATTAGGGATTTTATTTCTTGCTACGAGAAGTAGATCTATTTAAAGGATAGGAATTTGAGAGATAAGATAAATTCTAAAACCAACTATTTAATTGTGTTATTTGGGCAATGATTGGCCCCATAGCAATTGACCTACAGATTGCTTCTTGTTAATAGCTTTCCCATCTAAATTCTCCTTTTTAAATTAGTTTTTAAATTCTTTGTTTGATTTTATTTTATAAACTCTTTCAAAAATTAACCCCTTTTTGTTACTTATTAATTGGTTTTTATTAAACTAAATTCCAATTCCTTATGGATTCCGCTCTGCTTGCCCTATCTGCATTAGTTTTGGTAGATAAGTTTAATTTGTTTGTGTTACGATGCACGGTCAAATTTTGGCATCGTTGCCGGGGAATTGTTATTAAAGTTTAATTCTTTCCAATTAATCTTTTATTCTTTCTTTTTCTTGTCCACAAATTTTTAGAAAATTTCCCCAGTTGATGCATTTACGAAGCGGAAAGGACTACCAAGATGATATCACAGTTTACGAAAATCCAATCTCAGAAATTTCAAGCAATTCAAGTTCATCTTCATTAATGGCAGAAAACGACGATGGGAATGGAGATAATGGATGTAATGGTAGAGGAATAATGGTTCCCCCAGAGAATATTAGTCCCACAGGTAATAATGGTGCTAATATAGGTATTGTTGCTAACCAATGTAATGGTGCTAATGGAGGTAACAATGATATGCACACTATTAAGGAATTAACTGCACCTATATTTACTGATAATCTTTTGGCTATTGATTTTCTTGATTTTGATGAGAATTTTAAATTGCACACTGGTTTTCTTCAATTATTGCATGTTTTTCATGGATTGTCTGGAGATATTCCTCAAAGACATTTCAAAGATTTTCATGTTATTTGTGCTACATTGAAAAAAGGTGGAACCACAAAAGAGGTAATAAAGTTATGTGCTTTTCCATTTAGTCTACAAGGTCTTTCTAGAGATTGGTTATATGAATTGCCTCCTAGATCTTTTGCTGATTGGGAAACCATGAAACGAACTTTCTTGAAAGATATTTTCCAGCCTCTAGAGTTTTATCTATTAAGAAAGATATTACAGGTATTAGATAGGGTCCTGTTGAAAAGTTCATGAGTATTGGTTCAAGTTTAAAAAGTTGTCAACTATTTTGCTTGACAATCAGATATTACAAGCCGATCTAATGCAGCATTTTTATGAAGGACTTAATGATATGGATAGGGTGATGATAGATGCAGCTAGCCAAGGATCACTCTTGAAAAATCTCTAAACCTTTTTATGAAGAGCATTTATATAAATTTCATGGTTTTCTTCCTTGGTATGCTGATATTGTTAACTATATTGTGACTAGTAAATTACCATCTGAGCTTTCAAGAGCTCAAAAGGATAAGATTAAGAGTGATGTTAAATACTGCTAATGGGATGATTCCTACTTGTTTAAAATTTGTTTTGATAATGTCATTTGTCGTTGTGTGCTGGATAATGAAATTGCATCTATTTTAGCATTTTGTCACACATATGAAGTAGGAGGTCATTTGGTCCCAAAAGGATTGCCCATAAAGTTTTGGAATGTGGATTCTATTGGCCTAATTTGAATAAAGATGCATATTTATATGTTAAAGCAAGTAATGAATGCCAAAGAGTAGGAAACATATCTAGGAAGGATGAAATGCCCCAATCTAATGTTCATACTTGTGAAATATTTGATTTGTGGGGAATTGATGTCATGGGACCTTTTCCATCTTCTTTTGGTAATCTTTACATTTTGCTTGTAGGTGTCTCAACTCTTAAAGTCAAATGAAAGCTAAAAAAAGTAACAAGTTGCTTAGCCCAAATTTGAGTTAGGACCAAATAGGGACCAAATAGTAGGTCCATCAGGAAGGAGATTGTGGAGCTTCAAAAAATTATTCGTTTCAAACAACAATCCAGTCCTTATGTGAAGCCTCAAAAAGATAAAGGCCCAATAGTCAAAATGGCTATAATAAAGAAAACCTAATTATAAGGCTCAACTTCAGTAAAATCAAGCCCATTTGTGAAGTTTGCATGCTGCCCCATAGGCTCAGGGAGGCCCAACTCACGGGGTCAAAATGAGACCAATCTCTGTTAATAATTCATCCAATCACCAAATAAATTATGATGACCCAATTAGGGTTTAGGGTTTCTAGAGAGAGAAAAATAGGGTTCAGAATTTTGATGAGAACATTCGAGAGAGAGTTATTATTAAAGTAAGTAATTTCAAGATTTAATAATCCTAATCATAGTAGGTTTCTTAGAATTAGTTAATTACCTAAATTCTTTCTCCATCGTTTCCAGTTTCCTAATCGGATTGAGTTATTATTAAAGAAAGTAATTTCAAGATTTCCTAATCCTAATCATATTAGGTTTCTTAGAATTAGTTAATTACCTAAATTCTTTTTCCATCGTTTCCAATTTCCTAATAGGATTGAGTTATTATTAAAGTAAGTAATTTCAAGATTTCCTAATCCTAATCCTATTAGGTTTCTTAGAATTAGTTAATTACCTAAATTCTTTCTCCATCGTTTCCAGTTTCCATCCTACACTACTATATATATAATGCCATGATGATGTTCTTACAAAGACAAGATTAAGATGACGAAATGGCAGCGATGTTCATGTTCTTGGTCTAATCTTTCAGAGGAGCTGTTGGAATTCGTATCCTCATTGCTCACCTTTCCGGACATCGCATGTTTCAAATCAGTGTGTTGTGCAGGAACAAAGCCACCAAATCATATCCTAAAGGCCGTTCCTTATGATTCCATCTTCTTCTTATAATTCTCATGATGATCAAGAAACAAACCACGAAGAAGAAGGGGATAATTATTACTCCATTTCTTGAACGTTTAGAATGAGATGAAGGTTGCATACGAAGGACGGGTTATCAGTTCATCCCAGGGATGACTAGTTGTTCTTGACAAGGCTGCAAATCCATGGCTATTAAACCTCTTTTCTGGTAAAGAAATTCAACTTCCAAGAAGGGAAACTTTTCCTCACATTGAGGACATCAAAGATAGTATTCAAGATAGCGAATATGGCAATTTGAAGTACAAGAGGGATCCTTTAAGTACTCATTAATATCGAATGACGTACTTGAAAGAATTCCAGAAGAAAGTGGTTGACAAAGCAGTTATATCCTGTAGTCCTTCTCATGATAAGAAGTATAAGGTGGCAATCATATATGGCTCCCGTGGTAGGAATAAGGATCTTGGATTTTGTAATGATCAAAATTTGCAGTGGACTACTCTTAGTATTGATTCTGGATATTATCAAGATGTGGTATGGCAAAATAACAAGCTTTATGTAGTAATAGTTGAGAGACAAGAATATTATAGTATTGAAGTATGGGATTACTTCAACTACTCTGTTCCAGCAATAACGATGATTTTTTCATTTCCTAAACTACAAGTACCCAAGGTGGACTTCTCAATTAGTATTCTGTTATATTTGGCTTGTGGTAGTGATGATATTCTGGTAATTTAGCGATACATTGGAGATATGTTTATTGAAAATGGCGAAGTCATTGTTGAAGAAGATTTAGATGAATTCAATGAATATGGCAATCCAATAGTTTATCCATACAGAACCCTCAAATTCAAGGTTTTCAAGGTGGATTTGATTCGAGAAACGTTGTCAGAAGTCAAATCTTTACAAGGGAATGCCATTTTTGTGGGTGAAAATCAAACAATTTCCTTGTGTACTAAGAATTTTGTGGGGTTGAGGAAGGATTCGATCTATTTTAGTGATCATTATTGGGGAAGAAAAGATGAAGATTACACATATATTGGAGGACACGATAATGGCATCTTCAATTTAGAAAAAAAGAGTATGGAAATGTTAGTGTGTGATATTAATGTCATTGAACTCACTCTATTATGGGTGTCAACTAATTTGTATTAAAAATACTTATATTAGGTTTGACTGCCTCTCTTTCTTTGAATATGTTAATTTTCTGCTTTCGTTGATATTGTAATACACGCTAAATGCCAGAGTTCCCTTTGCTGGGTTAGCCATCTCCAAAACTACACCATATGACTTTCTCATGGCCTTACATCGCCTGCTGGATACATCACAGACTTCAACTGATGTGATCTCATCGATGCCCCCTCGGTTTAGCACCACCATGGCTAGATAATGAGGGAACTTGTTGTGTGCGTGAACCTTGACCAGGAGATAGGGTTTTATATATACTTGCATAGAACTGTCTTGTATTCTATATCAACAACAGGATACAGGGTTTGCTCCAAAAATAAAATGGACCAGTAGTTCAATTAAGCAATTTTCCTCTCCATGCTCAAATGGCCCAAAAATAAAGACCAAAAGGACCAAGGCAAATCAAGACTTCCATTGACCGAACTAGGAGGTCAAAAAGAGAGACTGGGCCTGAAGAAAATAATTCAAAGTGATCTCAGCCCAGAAGTCCAAAAAACGGCACTGCCAAAGCAGTGATCCAAGAGTCCACTAGGACAAGCAACACAGCCTAAATATATATTTCAGCAAGTGGGGAGAGTGAATTAATGCAATCCCCATGGTAAAGTCCAAATTTCAAAAAAATTCTATGAAGTCACAGGGCCTCCAATAATAAGAATAAGCTTCCAAATTTTGCAACCCTAAAGAAGTCCATAATTCAAAGGATTGGGCCAAGGAAAATACAAGTGGATGTAGCCCAAAAAACCCATCAATCCAGTTTGATTGCGGCTTAAGAGAGAATTCTAAAAACTAGTGTCAAAATCAGGTTCCCTTGCAGGCCAAATAGAAAATCCCAAGTAAAATTCCATATAGCAAGCTTGATTGATTCTCATTTCCAACTAAGCTAAGAATCCGAGGAGATCTCAGAAGAAAACATCTCACATGTTGCTACCTTTAAGAAAGAGAGGTGGCAAAAGTTAGCGAAGGAGGTCAATCTAATTTTGACGGCCATTGTTTTTTAACCTCTGGAAGGGGAAATGTGTAGAATCAGTAAATGCATTTGGTAAATAATTGTTAACATCAAAGAGGATAAAGCATAAAGGCCAGAGAAAATTAAGGAAACTCAAAGCATAACCTAAACAACCATAATATTCAGAGCCAAACCATATATTATAGGCTTTTGCAATTAAGACTATGACCCCTAGTAGATCTTGAGGGAGAGAACAGTTGGAAGGCATAGAAACCGTATCAAGGTAGGGCAACCAAGCGGTATCGGGGGGGGGGGGGGGGAGAGGGGGGGTGTAGGGGTAGGAAAGATGGAAAATTTAACATGGGTTGTGCTTGATATAGGCCATAATTTCATTTAGCTCCATTATTGGTGTGCCATGCCATGGCCTAGACTACCCCCTTGCCTTACCTTCCCCCCTGACTGAATATCCCAGTCCCTGGATGACTCTTCATGACCTCTTTCTTCAACTTTAGTACCACCATGCATATAATCTTCCTCAGGTCTAGACCCACAATGGCAAAAGCTGCTGAGACACTACTCTGTGATGCTGCTGCTCTGCAGCAAAAACTTCTCTTGTACATCCAACCAAAACACAAGGAGGGCAGACAAGCATTATAGCACATACTTGTCTTTGAGAAGACTAGAATTTGATCATCCAAAACAAGAAATTGAAGGGAAAAAGATTACCTTTT
>JAOXNR010000032.1:15598981-15611937 GCA_028571225.1 Parsonsia alboflavescens | reverse complement strand
AAGCTCACAGTTACAATCAATGGCAGATTTCTGCCTAGAAAACACAATACAATTTCAGATAATGAAAACACACACACACACACACCACCAAAGTACTAGACTTGAAGCAAATTATATTTTCCTGACGGAACTTAGTGGCAGAATCATCCTTATTCAAGATCAAACATGTAACATATTATATATATATATATGATTCAGACACTCTTAGTTTCCAATAGGGAGGAACTTGAAGAGACTAGGAACCACATTCAAGATCTTCAGAAGCCCAACAAGGGATTCTCCAGCAAACTGCAGAGGTGCCCTCAAGATTCCACCTGCAGGCAGGTTCACATTGCAGGTAGACAATGGAGTCTGCACAACCACACTGCAATTGGTCAGTAAAGAAGATAGAATTTGCTGAAGAGGATCCAATAAGAAAGAGAAGACCCCAGAATCATTTGTTATTGTGCTGGAAATAACATTTCCCCCACACCGCAACTGCACCAAAGCATCTGAGGAAAAAAGATAAGAAAACATATATGAAAAAATTATAATTCAAGAAATTTGTGTTTTCTTCTTTGTGACAAGGTTGTACTTAGTAGTAATTGGTAGACTTAGGATCAGAAGGTCTTGAGTTCGAGACATGACAAAGGTACCACCGTTAATCCTTGGGGGTGGGGGTATAGGGATAGGACTTAGGGGAGGGATGAGTGTTAAAAAAAATAAAGAAAGAAGAATGTTGCATTGCTTACTGGAAAATACTGGGGTTGCTGTGCCATTGATGCCAATGTTACCATCTTGAGTACAGAACACTATCCCCTGGATATTCAGAAAGGAGCCAAGAAGGCCACTGATAAGTCCTCCCGATTGGGATTCTGCTATTGAGATGGCCATTATAGCAGCCACGAGGGGAAATAAGAGTGTCATTCTTGAGGCCATGGTGGGTTTTTTTGGGCTAATTAGAGGGATGCTGAAACCCTTTCCAATAAGGAAAATTTATGGGGAAGATTTCAAGTGCATGGTCCATATCAGATTGAAGGAGAGGAGAATTGTATGATCTGCATTTAAAGTTGAAATAAGACTATATTTTTGTGTCATCTCTTCCTCTTCATACTTGCGCCACTGAAGTTTTCAACTCTGCCTGCAGTTTATGATCACCAATGCAATGCCAGTCATCTTTGTGGGCTTCACCCTATGGGTGACCTCTATTAAGATTCTGTTGCAGCATGCTTTCCTTGGCCTCTTTTGAAGAAAATTCCCCCCGTAATGATTTCATAAAAGCAAGTTCAGAGATGGTCCAATTCTTGCAACCAGTTTGAAAGAAAGTGAATGTATCTTTCCAACTTCCATCTTCTCTACATTCCTAATGTCACCAACTTATTAACTAAGTGATTTTTCCTCTGCTTAATTGTACTTTAGTTGATTCAGTTCATGATTCTATACATCACAATCACATGGGATAGAGATTGAACTAAATCATTATTATGTCTCATCAGCATCCTCAGAATCTCTACAGTTTTTCAGTTTCACTATAACTTAAAGCAGATTAAGTTCGAGAGATGATTGAAATAGAACAAACTAACAAGAATTGAAAGAATCCACAAGGTTCCGGCTCTCTAAAACAGTAGTATAATAATAATACCAATTAGCATTGAAACAACTAAAAAAGAATTAGCATAAGATACAAACTTAAGGCAAATGCAAAAGAAAGATGGTCAAAGGCATCACGAACAATGAAAAGAGTATCCAAAATTTTGAAACACATGTTTTCTTCTCCAACGTACAAAAATTGTTCCCAGCAGTTCTCTGCCCTCCCACATCTAATACCCTAGTTTTTTTTCCTCTTTTAACTTTCTCCTCTGTTCAGCAAGTAAAAATTTGTGTTCTTCACTCAGATGGGGCAAGGAGGGACCTCAAGAGTGATACCAGCTTGGATTTGGCCCCAACCGATTAGACGCCAGTGTTTCTCAATTCTTCGGCTGAGTGCAATCTTCTCACCTTTGCTAGTGCATACGGGAGATGTGAGTTGTAGTTTAGCAAACACGTTCTTCACAGCAACAACACGAGCTCCCGTTGACATAGATCCTATGTTCAGCATAAGGATCTCTCCCTTAGCCAGCTTCGAAACTTTACCTTGTCTCTCTGTGTCTTTTGTCCTAACACCAAGAAGTCGCCTTAATAGAAAGAAGTTCACCTGCACAATCAAAGATTGTTAAGATCACAGCAGCCAATGCATGCCAAACCATTTTGTCAATGTCAGAAGTCACCCAACCCTCAGAAAACAGAAATTTCAATTTTTTACTCTAGTAGAAGTTTCTTACCTCTAATTCAACGTAGACTTCAGGCAATGACCCAACCTCACCAAGAACTTGTCCGACCAATCGATCAGCACGGGTCAGTGTTGGGTCCATGGTTGTGCCAACTCCAATGAGACCACCAGGCACTGCAAACTGTAGCTCATTTTGCTCCGCGTACAAGGAAACAATCCTAGAATATATTGGAGTGCATTTGATGTTGCCATTCTCATCCTTGACAACAATGCCAGGGCGAACCTCAATGTACTGATTTACTTTCAGAACACCCTACACATATATAACAGGTTTTTAAGATCAATATGAAAAGCATCTCTAAATTATAGTGCTTAAATTTCAAACCATGTTAAGAAGCAAAGCAAAAACTACACTTGCGAACTCTCACCTGCAAAGCAGATTAGTTTGACACAAAGCTTTTTTCCATCTAGTGGGATAAATTCATAAAATACAACAACAAAGATAACTATTGGCAATCATTTTCAGTATACTCAATCAAGCAATTTTATCAAAGAGAAGTGCATAAAAGGCTCTTAAAAGGAGAGATCCCTGAATAAGGTTTTCAAGAAATAATACCTTCAATATGCTTCCACCAGCAACCCCACCTTTAATGTCATCCACCTCAAAACCAGGCTTATTGACGTCAAATGAACGAATAACTATCATATTTGGTGGTGAGATGAAGTCCCTCTCGGGGATAGGAATCTTTTTAACAATGTATTCACAGACCACGTCAACATTATACTTCAATTGGGCGGATATTGGTACAACTGGTGCACCATCTGCAACAGTTCCCTGAAAAGAAGTTCAAATATAAAATAAGCATGAACAAAATGTCAAACATCTGGAACCCAAAATACCGACTTGTTAAAAAATTAAAAAAGGAAAAAAGGAAACATTTATCAAAATAATCAAAGACTACTAACCTGTATAAACTTCTGGATGGCTTCATGCTGATTGATGGCAACATTCTCCTGTACTAGATCAACCTTGTTTTGAAGAATTATAATATGCTGGAGACGCATGATCTCGACAGCAGCTAAATGTTCAGAGGTCTGAGGTTGTGGACAACTTTCATTGGCAGCTATAAGAAGTAAAGCCCCATCCATAATTGCAGCTCCATTAAGCATTGTAGCCATGAGAATATCATGGCCCTAGAAACAATGAACAACATTAAGAAATTATATGCTAAAAAGGGTAAAATCTGTTTGAAGCAAAATATTACAGTCAAAAAAGCCGAAAAAAGAACACAGAACATGAGACTTTCTTGGTGAGAAATATAAAGAGAATTAATAGATTATTAAGCAGTCAAAGAGGTGAGATATTCATATATGTAGTCTATAATCCTTGGAGACAGATTACTATACTCACGTGAGCATGATAAATTTGAACCCTGACTAACATGAGAACATACAAAAAGAACTTCGTGGCCCAGAAAAAAACAAAAATGTTAAAAGATCTTGGGAAAATTCCCAGAACAGGAAAAAGCAGAGAAAGAGAATCTTAAAGAGGAGCCTTCAAAGGTCTTCCTAAAAGTATAACAGCAAAGCAAGAAATCATGTTAGGTGGGGGAACGGAAATCCTTACAGGACAATCAACGAAGGAAACATGTCTCAACAATTTCATCCTGCAGTTCTCAAAGCCAGGTACATCACACATTGGGCTATCTTCTTTTCCACTTCCATAAGCCCTGAAATGAATATTAGATATTGTGAGAGCTAATACAGAATACAGAATGAATATATACTATTCATATGACAAGAACTCACTTATAGCACATGGGTCGGGGACACCGTTCATCCTCACATTTATATATCTTTGCATTGGCATATCCAAGTTTTATGGTAATATTACGTTCCAGCTCATTCTTGAAACGGACAGTCTGAAGAACAGAAGTAAATACTTGGAAGCTATTTATAGCTATGAATTTTGTATCATTACATCATCAGCAAACTATCAGATAATAAAATCCTAAACTACAAAAGAAAAAACCATAATAAGTTTCCCAAAATAGATAGAGTCATTTATAAACATTATCTCCACAGATAAAAGTACTGTTGAAGTTTAATTTGCAAACAAAACATCATCTAGGATGCAAATATTCAACTAGTTGAGAATAACCTTTACTCTGTATTGCCACAGTTTGATCTCTCCAGATTTATGTAACAGCATTAGTTTCACACCAGGAAATATGTTAAAATACGATGAACTTATACCCTTGAGGAATAAACTGAATATACACCTTTCAAATGGAAAAACCTAAGTGAACAAAAAAATAAAAAGTTCATGTGAATGACAACTGCACCTGTACACCAGAGATAGCTTTCACGACAGTGGACTTGCCATGAGCCACATGACCGATGGTCCCTAAAAAGCATATAAAAAAGAATAGAGGATTCAATGCATGTACTAATTCTTTTAACAATTAACAACTACTAGCAAGTACCACGATAATGGCAATATCAAGTAACATTTGGATAAAGGCAGAGAGTCATGAACTCACCAATGTTAATTGTGGCCTGACGAGAAATAACTTCAGGTGAGAGTGGATGCAGCAGTGCTACATCCAGCTTGCTAAGATCCTGTTCCATCAAGCCTTTTCGAGACATTTTGGTTGTTTCTAAGATACTCTTGGCTTCAATGACGGTTAAATTTTACAAATTTCAGGAGGGAGAAGATGGTTCTATGGTAAAAGGTTCTGCATCCACCAAATAGCAAATGCAACAACATTAGGTTTATACATGTGGCACTAAAGCAGCAAATATTTTCATTCAAAGGAACATATTATAAAATTGCAATCAGAAGTAACTAATCATATGCACACACAATTAAAGACATGCATATAAATATATCCAAATTTATATGGAGTTCTAAAATAAAGTGATATATAAGCACTATGAGAGGAGCCCTAGATGCGAAAAATTGGAAGAGACCAAAGGGGGAAAGAAGCAAACCAAAAACTGGATTTACTGAAAATAAACAGTCAACATGAAACTTTCATTCCTATTACATGGATAAGATGCTACTTTCAAATAACTTGACTAAGGCTAGTTCACTTCATCCTCGCCAGACACATTCAGAAAGAGAAGATCAAAAAAAGTTATATGGTATATTCCTTGTCAATCAAGTGATTAACCATGGAAATCTTAGCTCATAGAAAAGGAGATTCACAAAGAAACATATCTTCCATTCCTGGTTTGCTTAAGATGATAACTTCTACACGTGAACTAATTAGATGCTCCAATAAAGAAAAGAAAAGGAACTCTAATATGCTGGAAAACGAAAGAGAAGGATATCCTTTATGGAATTTGATGGTCCTTATTTCCGTTTAATGGAGAAAAACTGAGTATTGCGTATTTTCTGTTATGCTTGAGACAAACAAAATAAAAAAAACTAACAGAACATTAAAAAAAAAAGGGGGATCATATATTTGCATCTAAAGAAATTCTAAATTAAGAGAATAATTCAACCCACCAGGTACTCATAACCATATGCAAAAATCCACTAATAGAGGCAAAAATAATGCAAACCCACCTGCAAATTGTTGTCAGAAAACAGGATGTAACAAACACAGAAAAGAAAACTGCCCAAATAATTACACCAAGCAGAATAACCCAATTTACCCAAAATTAAAAATATAAAGTTTATTCCAACAAAGTGATTCACAACCCTATGCACGCCACTACATATTAAACAGCAAAATTAATGTACACCCGGAGAGATTTGAGTTCAAACAGGAAGAAAGACGGGTCCAAGAAAAGGGACAACAAGATGGGATACGACTAACATCAAGACATACTTTCTGGGCATCGATGGGGCGAAATCTAACGATACAACGGGAAAAGAAGGAAAAAGAGCACAATACAGAACCTAAAAAAGGTGCCCAAATCGATTGAAAGAACAACAAGTCTTACTCTACCGGAGCCGGAAAGAGGATTGCGAGGGCAGGCGTGAGCTGAGAGAGAGAGAGCTTGAACTGGAGTGGCTTCTTGTGGTTAGGGCTTTAGGCTTTTTGGTTATTGGAGTCCCTTATTTCCAAACACGCCCTTTTACCCTGGGGAAGAGAGGGTTATTTTTGTCAAATTCTGTTCAATTTTCTCAAAAAGTCTAAAAATGTTTCAATGAAGTAGGATAATTTCTTGCCTCACAAGAATTTTACTTGTAATTCAAGCAATCAATTTATTTATTATTAGAATAAGTTTTTTTTTAATTTTTATTTTTTAACGATGTCCGGACATTTTTACACATCTCGACATTAGGTTTATTCAAAAGGATGTTCGGACCAATTTTTACACATCTCAATATTAGGTTTATCCAAAAGGATACTAATAGTATTCGAACTTGAGATTTATAGTCTGCGTGTTCATCACTTCATCTACTAAAATGTCTTCAAATAGACTTATTAGAATAAGTGAATAATAATAATTCTAATATAAATTGATCTATCAAATAATAGTATTTATGAGATTCAATTCCAAGTATCAATACACAAAAAGAATTTGTCAAATAAGTAAATGACCAATAACCCTTTTCAGGAAAGAGTTCTTCATGAACTTCTATTACTACCTCTCATTATTATCAGGATTAGAGACTAAAGTTATAAAAAAAAAATTTTTTGAAACAAAATATTTTAGTGAAAGAAATATTATAACCTTGTTAAGAAATCTAAAGTAATTTGAATAACATTAAGGATTTTGCCTTTGAAAGGAGAACTTTGCCTAAGCATTAATCCTAACTATATTAATTCTTAGGGTAAATATTTTTAATTTTTTCGGGAGTATTTATTGATATAATATATATGCTACATGAAACATATTCCCTCCATTTCTTTTCAAAATCCATTTAAAATTCTGAAGTACAGATTAAAAGGCAATAATTGTTTCAATAATTAATATTTTTCTTGAATTAAAATAGTCCTTGTAATAAATAATGCTCATATGAATTCAATTCTAATATTTAATATGATTAGAAGGGTATGATTGAAATTTTTTTTATTAAATGCTTGTTGGAAAATAAAAATGCCTCTTGAAAAGTATAAAGTGACTTCAAAAAATACGATCAAAATGATCAAGTTATTCAATGATAATTTGTTTGAGGACCAACAAAAAAAAAAGAAGAATGTGTTAAGGACCAAAATGTAAAACTGATAAAAAATTAGGTCCTTAAATGTCCAATTATTCCTTCTATAATTATAATTTGACTTGAAATCTTCTGGTACATTATCTGGCGATGCCTCAATGACATCACCCCGTGATTACATGTTATTAGATTAGAGGGCAAAATATAGTACACAGATAGCAGAAGCAGAGAACTGATTCTACTATGAAATCTTCTTCTCCAACGTTTTGTTTTTGCCAGACATTATTATTCTCACAGGGAACCATGAAGTCTTGGGAAAGTTCCATGCTTTCATGCTGCAGATTCTACTCTTCCAAGGTTTCTTTCTTTCTGATCTTGATATTCCATTCCATGCTATGTTGCAGACTGATCTGTGACGGCAGTGATCTTCTTCTCATCCCCAAATATACGTTCCTGGAAATCGGTAACCATTAGAGGAAGGCCTTCCCGGAGAGATACCGTTGGCTCCCAGCCAAGATGTTCCTTGGCTCTTGAAATGTCTGGCTTTCTCTTGTGTGGATCATCTTGCGTGTTTGGCCTGAATTCTATTCTTGCATTTGGATCAATTGTTTCTTGTACTACCTGCAGAACATGAACAAAATGTAACCTTTCGTAAAGAGAAAACTTCATCATATATATGCATGAATTCTGATTGATTGATATATTCAGGGAAATTACTTACCTGAGCAAGTTCAAGCATGGTGAATTCACCAGGGTTCCCGAGATTAAAAGGGCCGATATGATCTCCTTCCATCAGCCGGATTAAACCTTCAACCTGCTCACCAGAGGTCAATGGCAGGAGAGATCAAGGCAATAGAAAGTTCAACAAAATCAATAAACTATGCAAGAAAATTGGAAAATGATGACAGATTTTAGCCCACGAGGAAAAGAAATAAACGCATATAATCAAGAACTATATAGTTTTCATAAATGTCTATAAAGAATGTTAACAGTTTTGAGTGTTTTGCTTAGTCTTTTAGAGTTTCACATCTGACAGAAGCAGTTGTTCACAAGGCACAAACCAGGTCAGAAACGTATTGGAAACTTCTGGTTTGCTTCCCATCTCCATAGACTGTCAATGGCTCCTTCCTCAAAGCCTGGATAATGTTCAAGATTTGGAACAAATGAGAAAACACAAATTACGAACAGCAGTACTGAATCGGAAAACCACACATGAGGAAGTGTCCGAAAGAGGCTTAATGAATCTCATCATAGCAAAAGAATGAATGATGCAGATTACAGCTATCTGGAACATACCTGAGCAACAAAATTGCTAACCACACGCCCATCATCGATGCACATTCGTGGTCCATAGGTGTTAAAAATTCTGGCAATTCTCACCTGGGATAAAGGAATGCATCAGTTGCACAAACCTGCCTATTATGCCTTCTTCTTGAAGATAAAAAGAACATTAAATGGACAAACAGACCTCGATGTTTGCTCCCCGATGATAATCCATGGTCAAGGTTTCAGCTGTTCGTTTCCCTTCATCATAACAACTCCGAACACCTGCCTCAAAATCAAATCCAAAGATTAACACAATTTGATGTTTGACTGACAGAAGATCAAATTGGGAACATATTTTGAGATGTGGACTAACCAATAGGATTCACATTTCCCCAATATGACTCTTCCTGTGGATGCTGCAAAGGATCACCATAAACCTCACTGGTACTTGTTAGCAAGAACTTAGCACCAACTCTCTTGGCCAACCCCAGCATGTTCAAAGTTCCCATCACATTCGTCTTGTGTTGTCTAGGCCATTAAAGTTAAAGAACACTTCCAAATATAGATGGCATTAGTAAAGACATTCAACTTAGAACGGGTGGGGGGGGGGGTGGGGGAAGTAAAGAAAATTAAGGTAAAGGAAGTACTGAATAAGTGTAGTATTTAGCAAGGAAGGATATGATGGTTTTCACAGGGTTATACTTGTAATGCACAGGTGAAGCAGGGCAAGCCAAATGGTAGATTTCATCCACCTCAAGCAAAATTGGTTCAACCACATCGTGTCGGATCAACTCAAACATGGGGTTCTTGAAATGATGCATTAAATTCTCTTTTCTTCCAGTGAAGAAATTATCAACTACGATCACACTGTCACCCCTAGCCATTAGGCGGTCTACGAGGTGGCTTCCTACAAAACCAGCCCCTCCAGTCACCAAAATTCTTAATCTTTTGATCTTCAACTGGAGAGGTAGCTTCCCACCTACACCACATGACCAGAGAAAACACTCCATAGTCAAATCAAATCATGAATTTTTTAGTCCATCTCCACAGTTCATTAATTGCTAGGACATCTCATACTTCAAAATTTCATTTGAAATCACATTCTCAAAGCATTTCCCATCTTAAGTGCATGCAAAATGTGAAAACAAGGTACCACATTGATTGAAACTTTTCATTAAACAATAACAAAATAAGGGCCAAAAAAACAAAAAATTCAAGATTTGGTTATAATCAAACCTGCATTGGGATGCTTAACACCATGGTGGAACTCGAACGAAATCCGTCGTGGACCACCAGTTGAATCAGGCAAGGTGTACTCATGATGACGGATCGGTTCAAGATGATCGTGAGAAGATGTTAAAGAAGGAAGAACGCAGAAAATGAGAGATGTGATACCAACCCCAATGAATAAACAGAGCAATCTTTGTTCTCCAAGAACATACTGAATTGGATAGTTTACATTCCTTCTCCTAGACCTGCCAGAACCCATAATTTCCTTTTCCCTTCTTTCTCAAATCAAATAATGAATCTCTGAAATCTCTACCAATCCGTACATATATAGAAATCAAATCAAGATTCACAATGTGGGCTGTTATCAAAAAGTCAAAGAGTTAACAACAAAATGAAGAAAAACGGTGTTTGTGCATGCGTATGGTGTATGTGAATCAGTAAATGACACTTTCTTGTGTGTGAATCTATCTTTCTATCTTTCTAATCTCATGTGGGAAGACATCATATGGGGTGTTGGAAAAAGGAGAGATCTTTAAGTGAGAAAGACTCGAACAAGAACACGAAGCAGCCGGAGGAAGGGGGAGACTTTTGCATGAGTTTTCGCTGTGCGATCGCTGTCTCAATTTCCTCTATTCTCTTGGCTTCCTTTGAATTCTACTCATTTCATTACATTACTATTTTGAAATTTGGATTTCCTTAGTTAAAATTGAAATTTCAAAGGTTGTCTTAAATTCCTCTCACCTGATTTTAGTAAAAATTTTGGCATTTTTCTTACATATTTGTTTATTTGCAATAATTTTTTTTTCTTTAATCTCAAAAAAGCCCTTCCAATATCATTATCAATAAGATCCACCCATCTTTATCCGCTTACTACTAAACTAACAAAATTTGACAATGAATAATAATATTTTGATTTATATTGATTTAAGACGCTAATCTTTAATTAATTTGGTGAAAACTAAAGAGCAAGTATCAGTTTTGTGAGAGATACATAGTTATTGCAAGATGATAATGCTGATAAAATTAGATGGAAAAAAAATTATATTTTTGGTCCCTCTATGGGAAGAATTATTTTATAACCTCTTGCAAAAACAAATTGATTTTCTTGAAAAAGAAAAAATTTACTTCTTTAGTTGGTGTTTTGAAGTGTAACTCACCAAAGTCTATTAGTACTTCAACATTCCAAGGATATTATAGATATGCTTGAAAGTTGGTACAAAAACAGGAATGAATGAATATATAACTCAGAAAGCATCTTCCAATCTTTGAATTCAGAGATCTTAAGCCATAAGAAATCTGATCTCAAAGAGACTTTTTGGTAACTAAATTGTCTCCAAAGCAAAGGTATTAACCAAGGCAAAGTGCATTCAGTTTCAAGCCAACACCTTTGGCACTCCTATCAATGCAGTCTTATCCAAAATGCAAACAGAACACAGTTTAGTATTACTTTCCTCTGATAATAAAACTGGCACAATACACAGAATCAGTTCTCCACGAGACATCAAGAATTCACAATCATGCCAAAGAGGATACAAGTGGATGCAAAGCAACGAACAATCAACAAATGCCTCATCAGAAATAGAAATTCCTTTCAAAGAATCAACATTATTTGTTCAGCAGAAATCTCAATGATAACATGTATTTCAAGAATACATAATTCTCTAATGGCAACATCTGAAATTTCTGATTTATTGAATTCAGCTCGCATGTTTACGAGGTAGGATAGTCTTGTAGCCTAACATCTAAGTCTTAATAAGATCCCTTCTGTTTCCTGGAAAATTAATGCAAAATATCCAGGAAAAAGACATCCCATCTATTCTTCACTCATTGTGAGCATAACAAAGGCCTATCATGCTCAACCCCCAAAAACAAAAAGAAAAAATATATATATATCTAGCAATGCTATCCATAATAAGTAACATATTAAAATGATGAGGTAAAATGATCCAATCTTCTATTACTGAACAGGATGTCAGCGGACAACAATGATGAAGTCATTATTTTCAGTAAGTCAGACTTTCAGTCTCTGTGTGGCTGTCCATCATAATTAAGGAACTTGGCTACACGCTCAGCTTTGTCCCCGGATTTGTGGTCAAAATACTCGACGACTGCAGCCCCAGCTAATGCAGCCAGTGTAAATGCTTGAGCATGCAACCTGATTTTCAACAAGTAAAAGGTTCTAAGTTGCCATACAAACAATATTGAAGTGCAAGAATTCATGACACCAAAATGCTCAAAGAGAAGAAAGCTAACATAAAGTAAAGAATATGAAAAACTTGATGAAAGCAACCAAGGTTCAAACTCAATAGAATGGTGGAAAGAACTGAAACAAAGGAGGAAAAATTGAGAACTAAAGAAAGACCAGATACTATAGCAAACACTAATATCTATTCTTCATCTTCTGCCAAATGCAAACACTCTAAGGGAGGCATGCGGACTACTGCTATGAGTTTAAGGTATCAATTAACTAGAGAGTTGATCAAACCATGACAATAGAGTGGCACCCTGCCACCAATGCTCCGCATCAAGCAACCTGGAAGAATCATTTTTCTTTAAGGATTCATGAAATATCGTCAAAACAAACCCGTGCAATATGGCACAAGTGATATTCCATGAGAAGACCATAGAAAACTAAATATGCTATTGAGGGCAGATGGGAAGCAAATTTTAATCTTGAGCCCATCTTTTCTGACACTCAAGAACAATGAAGTAAAAGGGAAATTATAGCAATAGGTTAATCATAATGGCTGTTACTTCTTCCATCCTCCGCCATCTCCCCACTATACAGAAGCCCACTCCTCAACCAGTTACCATGCAGAAATTAAGCATAGCAACAAAACGAATCTATTAAGATTCAGTGTACTTGGGCCTATTTGGCCCCTTGTTTTGTTCCCCCCCTTTTTTTGTGTGTGTGTGTGTTTGTGCTGATAACAAATTCTCAATCTGGAAACAATCAAGATTTGCAATAGTCTAATATATAATAGTTAAAAATAAAATCATTTAAAACATCACAAACTCCCGACAATGATACCAAACCTAAATACTTTCTAACACACCCAAGCAATTATCGATCAATTTACATTCTATAAGGTA
>JAOXNR010000032.1:15584636-15594987 GCA_028571225.1 Parsonsia alboflavescens | reverse complement strand
GTGCTACATGTTTTTGGCTTAGTATTCTCCCTATGCCATGCACGGTTGTGGAGAGTGTGGGGGCTCTTTGTAGGAACTTCTTGTGGCAAAATGGTAGAACATTGGTTGCTTGGAAGGACTTGTGCTATCTAAAGGAGGAGGGGGGCCTTGGCTCTAGGGACTTGAAGACTTGGAGCCACTCATTGTTCACTAAAACCATATGGAACGTGCATGCCAGGAAGGACACGGTATGGGTCAAATGGATAAGCCACTATTACCTTCGATCCACTAGCATTTGGGAGGTACATGTGAGGAAGGATGACTCAGCCCTAGGAAAAAGGTGCTAAATATTCAGGATTTGTTGGTGGTAAGAGGAGGTTTCCCTAAGGCGGTTGTCACGTTGATGCAAGGCTGGATCAAGGGTAGCAAATACAGCACCAGGTAGGCCTACCGTGTGCTGAGGCACCACAAGCCAAGGGTACTGTGAGGGACAGTCATTTGGACATCTTGGATTCCGTCCAAGTTTTCATTCATGACATGGTTAGCGGCACAAGGCAGACTGTCCACCAAAGACAAATTAACATTTTTAGGGGGGTTGGATACTGATTGTTGTCTATGGCAAGGCACCCAAGAGTCGCATCGATACCTATTCTTCTCATACCATTTTGCTCGGGAAGTTTGGGTGAAAGTTCGAGAGTGACTTGGCATTACTCGACAGATGATAATGTTGCAGGCAACCATCAAATGGCTCAAGAAGGAAGCATGGGGCACTACTTGGCAATCAAAGCTCAAGAGATTTGGGCTTTGGCTGCTCACCATGGTCTATTACATTTGGAAGGTCAGAAATGGTGTCATTTTTAAGGGCTCAAGGCTAACGTAAATGACACTTGTTTTAGGATTAAGACACAATTATACAAGGTGATATATGCCTTATATCTCAATATCTTATCCTTTTTTGTTTCAGGCATATAGATTTCTCTAATATTACCATGTAGATGTCCCTTACGTATATCCAAGCAACTTATACATTTTGATCTTATATATATACATTTACATTAGATTAAAAAACATAACAATAATAAAAGCATGACAATTAGGTTAAACCCGTTTTAACCCACCCCAAACCTGCTTGCCCCGTTTTGTGTTTGTTGGCTTGTTGGGACAAAACTTGAGAGGAGGATTTGCTATGCACGTGATAGGCCGTCATATAAGTGGTAAAATCATTCCAATTATCTATAAAAATTCGAGGGACCATTATAAAAAAAAAAAAAAACTTTTGGAATCGAGCTGTTTTTTATCCAAATTTATGGGATCAAATTAGATAAAAGCCATTTGAAAATGTTTTCCTGCCCAAAAATTTGAATAGCAAGAAGTTGAATGGTGTCTTCTGGATGCCGTACGGTCTTTGCTTGAATAAGATCTGAATTATTGGTTGAAATTTTTTTAGCAAGATTGAAGTCACACGCGGAGAAATCTAAGATGTTTTGTCCTACTTTATGTTCATTTTCTTAACATGTGATTTGAAAGAAGTCCAGAAAGTAACGAATCATGGTATCAATTATCAAAAGTTTTTGTGCCCGTGATAGATAAGAACATGGGTCAGTGGTAATTCAGACCTGTGTGGGGGGCCGACCATTGATATCAATCTTTGAGTTCTTGATTTGCATGGGAAAATGATAGGCATGAATCATGATGTTCATGAGAAGGAGGCCCCGTAAGAGGGTAGACAATTGGTTTTGATCTTGAGTTCTTGATTGCTTTAGAATTGATGTTCTCCTGATTTCCATAATCTTGCTTGCATAACACTGTTTCAATTTCACAAGGTGAATGCTGGGATGGTTGGTAGGAGTAAATTCTTGGAATGGGGCCTTAGCAGATGAATTGACTGATGAAATGCCTGAGAGGGACTAATCACGGATGTAGGGTTCTCTGCTGCATTAGGTGGAGCCCCTTTCATGACAGTCTGATGAGGGTTATCATTATTGGCTTCCATCAACGCAAACAAAGAAAAATGAAACACTCTCATGCTGTTCACGTGGCCCACTAAGAAGTCCACTATTCCATGAGCTTTGTGCTAGACTCTCTATTTAATAAGTGTTATGGGACTTCCTTTCACCAGACAAAAAAAAAAAAAAAAATCAAGAATTGGGTTTTAAAGATGTGTTTACACAAGCAGAAGAGAAAATAGGGCTAAAATATTCTTTATCCGTGATGACAGCGCATGGCATTCACCAGAAGGTCAGGAGCATGCGACAATTTCTGTTCTGACAAGTCAAGGTCTGGGGTGCATGTGGCTTCTAATGTGGACAGGTGCAGTTTATATTATTATTGAAAGATAGTAATCTATTTCTTTTGCTTGGAAGTGCTTATTTCTTTTGCTTATATTATAGTGAGCCATTGCATTGAAAATTGGTGTGTATTCTTCCAGGTAGAAATTCCACCAAGAAAGTAAACCTTTCTTTTTGGGTCTTAGTTTCTTGAATAAAGAAGTTATTTTTCATGCATAGGAAATACCAAGGAAGAAAGGGAATTTTACCAAACCGTAAAGAGCTCCCCTTTCAGTCAGTGGAAAGCAAAGGCTAGGGCTGTACTTGTCGGTTTGGTATTTTGGCTTCTTGTTTGTGTCTGTATTGGGATAGGAAGCTAAAGAAAAGGTGTCTGGACTTGTGCCTATGCATGTGTGCTGGAAGAATGTGTGTTTTTCTTGAAGATATGGACAAAATAACAGCCAAAAAATTGCTAATCCGCTTGTGATAATTATTTTCCAAAATAAGCACACTGCAAGTTTATAGTAGAATGATGGTAGCTAATTTGGGATATTTATAGCCTTCTTAGTAGAATGATTCAAATGACTTTGGTATGGTCTCAACTTGTTTGGTTGCCTTTATGCTAATCTTACAATGGTATTAAATTTGATGACTTTAAAGCTATTCTCAAAATAGATTATGAAATTTAGACTTCAATCCTATATTGAGCACTATCTCCATTTCAAAATATGACTTTTCTTATTAAATCACTAACGAAATCAAAATAAGAAAAAGCTACAACAGGTGCTTTTAAGCAACTGCGAACAGGTTTATAAGGAGAAATCATGTTGTTACATTCTTCCATTACTGTAATACTGACCACAAATTTACATGATAAAGAACATTATCTTATTTGAAACTTCCCAACTTTGATGGCAGGGACGGCCATACTTTTGTCTTACTAACAATCTGTCTAATAGAGGTGGGGGCCTAAGAAGTTTGGAAGTTGGTAGGAATCACGAGTAGATGTTCCAGACCCCTTCTGTTTGCAGCATCTGTTTCTCTCCCTTCCATTTATGTTCTTTAGGCCATTCATTTTCATGAAGATAACATGTTTCACAATTCAATGGCCACCATTTCTGCTGCCTCTCCATCATCTACTTTTCTTGATAATGAGAAATTAGATTTTGAGTCAGTACGTGTTCTGGCCACTACAATCAACCAGCACCTTCATGCATTGTTGGGGAACAGTAAAGCCTGGAAGTCATTAAAATCAAAATGCACTTCAAAGCTCAAAATTCACGGGCAAACTGCTGTTGAGTTCTCAGAGCATTCAGTGGTGTCAAACTTGTATTGGGGTATTGAAGCTGTTGATGCAGCAAATGGAGCCCAGCGCCCAGAAGAGAGAACTTCTAAGCTGCAAAATGCAGAGAAAATGCTTCAGGTTCCTGCTTCACTAAATGAGCAAGGCAACACTGCTGACATTCCAAATGATTATATTGTATGCTGCTCCTATTTTTACCTGGCAATTGTCCGGAATCTCCAAAAAGATGAGTGGCAGGTTGCATTTCATTTTCTTCAAGCCCTTCTGGTCTCTCCGAGGCTTGTCCAAGCAGAATTCTCTCCTGAACTTTGCCAAAGTATATTGCATTTGAACATTGGCCACAAAAGGCCGGAATTAAGCAGAAGACAACTGTTGCATTCAGCTTCTTCCTCTAATCTTGATGAACATGAGGCCAGTGAAGTAATGGGATGGATGGCCAGGGAGTATAAAGCTTGGATGATATATTATCAGATAATGTCTGATGGAGAGGTTTCTCAGAAGTGCTCTGCTGGAAGAGGCATTGGAATTCCTGACCAGAAATCAGAATATATCATGTAAGAAATTCTTTAGTTTCTTGCCTTATTTTGGATAGTTAGAAGTTGAATATAGAATTCAGGTGGTTAAGCAGAAAGTTGACAGACAGTCTTAGAATAGCCTTATCTTGTTTAGTCATGCCTAGATTAGACACTAGAGCAATACTTGGAGTTTCTTTATGGTTTATTTTGCTCAGCTAAATCAACATGTTATTGTTCCAAAAAAAAAAAAAAACACTTATGCATTTAGATTATTTCTATAACAAAACTTGTGGCCTTTGCTTAACTAAACCAAACATTAGCCCATGGACTCAACCTCAGTTATTAAATCAATGGCCACGAATGTTTTATCGGCGTTGGCTATAAGCTTCATTATAAGTTTAGGCTTAGCACATAGCAGAAGAAATTCAGGGGAAGAGAAGCAGCAGTGTGTAGTACTTCTTCAGATTGTAGCATGGATCATATTATCATCATGCAACTAACAGAAGGAAACTGTTGCTGAAACCTAAGATTGGAAAGACATCATCCTAGTATTGGCATTTGTTGATTTTCATTATGCATTTTTTTCTTCTTAAGGATTGGTCTCTAGAAATTAGCTAATCGTCCTTGTGCTTTTGCTGATTATGAGCAGGAATCAAATGTCCAAGATCATCAAAAGTGGAAATAGCCAAGCGCCTAATCTTTCTGTAAGTGTTTCTTTTCTGTTTCTTCATATTAGGAAAAGGGGGGAGACAGGGATAAGCAAAGAAAAGCAAATATTGCACTGTCAATAAGTCACATAATCAAAACCCATCACCATTTGTATATATTTTCTTGAATTAACCTTTAATTTTGTATTCTCCAATATCAGCTAATAAAGCTTCCAACTATGTCTCTACAATTCTGCTTTATGTGACAATCAAACTGCAATGTAGAACATGCAGCTTGAAAGGGAGCACAGATTGCATTGTCTAGTGGGTATTCCTGATGAAGGGGCAGAGGGATCCCTGAACAACGTTTCTCTGGTTCAAAATGATGCAGAAACTATATTAGATTTGTCATATACCAATGGGCCAAAAATCAACAAAAAAAACACAACAATCAAGTGCCTGAAAGACATCCTAAGTGAATCAGACTCTGATACATCAATCTCCGTTGATTCATGCTATCGCAGTTCTCTGGAAGAGACTTTCCCTGAGGTACTTATTGTCAAAAAACATACCATTCTTTCAAGGAGTTTGAGAAAAACCTAATTTTATGCATTATGGGTTTTTTCCTCTGATTTGCAAGTATAGTTGCTTGTTTTCTGAATCAGGATTGTGAACAAGATTCCAAAGAGTCCTGGAAAAGCAGAAAGCAAAATGATGACGAGCAGCAAGCAGAAGTTGTTCATTGGTTTGATCATCATAACATCAGTTCAAGTTTTACGTACCTTCATGATGTTAAATTGGATTCTTATCCAGCTTCTCTTGAAACAGGTACAAGCAATCTCCTTCTTCAATGCCTTCTCAAGAAATTACAGTATGTGTCTCCCAAGCTTCAAAAAATCCAACAGAAAAAGACGCCAATCAAATTACTGTTATGGATATTGTTTCTGCAACATTATCCAACAGAATTACCTCCACGGAAATATCCCTAAGCATCACAGATACTGATTCCCATGCCATCTTAGATGGAAGCAAGAAGCATACAAGTTGTGGGCCACTGCAGCTACATGACTACCGGAACAGTGAATATGAAGAGACAGCAACTCCACTAAGTTATCAACTAAACCAGCTACATTGTGGGGGAGTTTCAGCTTCTGGAAGGAATAGGAAAAATTCAAGCTTACGACATACTTCATGTCAAAACCAGAAAAATATTGAGGAAGTTCCTCAAGTTGAGCAAGTCCGGGTTCTTGAAAAACTGATATCAAACTTTTGCTTCTCGGAAGCATTGAGTAATCTTGACGAAGATTACACAACTGAAATTTCAGCAGTTTACAAGTTGTTACATAGTAAAAGAGGACTAAAGTATTCCCTGTTGAAGGACATAATTCTGGATCAACTGCTAACGGCTATTTCAAATTCCAAAGAGGATCAGGTGATAAGAGCATCGGTTATCATACTATCAACTATCATCTCAGGAAATAAATCAGCTATAGAAGACCTCAAGAGGAAGGGACTGCAGTTGAATGTTTTGGCAACTGCTCTTAGAAGAAATATCCAAGAGGCATCTATTTTGATATATTTAACAAATCCATCACCTGAGGAAATGAAGACATTAGAAATTTTACCTTGTTTAGTGGAGGTCGTGTGTTCTTCTGATGGATATAAGGGCTCCATATCAGCACTGTTGCTGACACCTCGAACAGCAGCTTTGATGATCATTGAAGTCCTCATTACTGCATTTGACTCAACAACAAATAACTTACACTTATCAAGAATCAGTACACCCAGAGTTCTTTCTAGATTGCTGGATGTTCCAGCAAACGGTAATCTTGAAGAGCATGTCTCGTTGGCTGCTGTTCTTGTGAGATGCATGCGTTTTGATGGGCAATGCAGAAAGTACATATCCCAATTTGCTCGAGTGGCTCCATTTATTTCTCTCCTAAGAAGTAACCATAAACGTGCAACATCAGCTGCTCTAGACTATTTTCATGAATTGCTTCAAATGCCAAGGTATAAGTAGTGCTCTCTAATTGTCCTGACAATTTTTTCTTCTAGTTAAGTAACTAAACAGGAGAGCAACTCTGATAATGAACTTAATAAGATCTCATCTGATGCAGGTCATCAGCCATTAATTTATTGTTACAGATAAGACAAGAGGGAAGCATGGATATAATGACCACTTTACTGCTCCTCATCCAGAATTCTCAACCTGATTATGGACTTTTAGCTGCAAATTTGTTGCTCCAGTTAGATATGCTGGTAAGTTGAAGCAACACTCTTGGATTATGTGTAGGGCTTTTCTCATGAGAGATTTGGTGATGTGATTGGATAATGCATGTGTTTTCAGGAAGAAGGATCTAGCATAAATGTATTCCAGGAAGAGGCTGTAAAGGCACTCCTTGAGTCACTGACATGTGAACAAAACTTCTCTGCACAAGCACGATCAGCATTTATCCTCTCAAATCTTGGTGGAACTCACTCTTGGATGGGGGAACCGTATACAGTAGCTTGGCTAGTTAAAAAGGCTGGTTTAACCTTATTGCATCACAAAAATATGATAAAGAATTATGACTTTGCAGATGGAAGCCTGCAGGTGAGTTATGACCAGAACCGTAAAAATGTTTCTTTTTAAGTTTTAATGAAATTCCTGGGATTACAGGATGCTGGCATAGAAGCATGGTGCAGTAAACTTGCAAGACGCTTAGTGAAGTGTGGGACTCCTGTCTTTGAGGGTCTTGGAAAGGGAATCAGCAGCAAGTCAAAAAAGGTTTCTCGTGATTGTCTCACTGCTCTTACATGGCTTGGGGGTGAAGTAGCCAAGAGTTCTGAGGACTTGCAACATAATGCATGTGAGATTATTTTGAGCAAGATCGAACAACATGTGCATCCTGGAGTGGAGCTTGAAGAAAGACTATTAGCATGTCTCTCTATATATAACTACACTTTGGGTAGAGGTAATCCCCTAATGCATAACTCCAAATCAGAGATTTCACATATGTAGAACAAAGATGATAGAACATGAAGTAGATAATAAGTTTATTCAACTATCAGAGTCAGCCTTTTTAAGATGCATTTTCTGCGTTCTATTTTGAGTTATGGCTGAATTATGACTCCTTTATCAGCACTACTCAAATTGAATCCTTCACTATAAACACTTTAGTCTCTAGTCTAGTCCTCAACTTTAAGAATTAACACTTCCTTATGATCAAAATCAACAGGCCCAGAAACTTGCATAAGAATCAATTCTCCAAATGTGTTCAACTAATTAAGTAAGCAAGGCTTTCTGTTGCCACAGGGATGAAGAAACTGATTCATTTCTCAGAAGGAGTGCGTGAATCACTTAGACGCCTAGCAAACATTTCCTGGATGGCTGAAGAATTACTGAGGGTAGCTGACTACATGCAACCTAATAAGTGGGTGAGTGTCAAATTTCATCTACTCTTGTCATCTTTACAGAATATGAACAAGTACACATCAGAAACTATCAGGGCTCTCTTTGTAATCCATCAAGATTAACTGATGAAATTAAAATGAGAAGACACATCAATGAGCTGCATATGATAAAACTTCAAAGAACCATTATTTAATTAACAGTGGCCACATACTGACCTGATGTTAGTGAATGTTGCAAGCAGCGAATATCTTGTGTTCACACACAACTTCTGGAGGTAGGTCATAGCCATAACGGAGCTGTAACTGATCTTATCTTCCACAAGGGATTGCTGTGCAGTGGATATGCTGATGGCTCCATTAAGGTTTTGTTACTGCTCCTGCTACATGCTTCATACTTTTTAATATTTTAACAGTCATTATGTTCATCTTCCAAAAATTAGTCCAGACGAAAGATGTCCTTTTCCTTCTATTCTGAATTTTCCATGTGCTTTGTCTCCTTCTGATATCGGGTAATCCATTTTGTGTGGAGAAAGTAATTGTATTCAGTGTTATTATTAGGTATGGGGAATCAAGGGACAGACAGCAGTACTGGTACATGACAAAAAAATTCACAGGAAGGCAGTGACGTGTTTCTCACTCCTTGAGCAAGGAAATCGCCTGTTGAGTGGCTCTTCAGATAAAACAATTAAGGTATAATTCCTTACGATATAAATCAAATCTTATACTAATGAAATTGGCAGCAGATAGATGAATTAAGTTTTTCATGAAATGGACAACCTTTCTTCCTGCAGGTTTGGCAAATGGATCAAAGGAATCTTGAATGTATTGAATCAATAACAACAAAGGACTCAATTCAAAGTATCTGTTCCTTTGGTCAATTGATTTTTACGATCAGCCAAGGCCATAAAATGAAGGTTAGCATTCAAGAACATGTTAGTTTAAGCATGATTTCCATAAAATGCATCCCGGGGATTGTTGCATCAGAGCCAATTTTGTATGTCCAATAATGATTTTCTATTCTCTAGGTCTTTGATGCCTCAAGAAATATGAAAGATGTTTTCAAGAATAAAAGTGTGAAGTCCATGAAGGTAGCACAGGGAAAGGTTTATGCCGGCTGCATGGACTCGAGCATACAGGTTCTTTTAAGGAATTTTCCCAACATACAATTCATTAACAATGATGAATATCATGAAACAAAGAATTCAATTTCAGGAGTTGATGATAGCAAACAACAGACAACAGGAACTAAAAGTACCAACAAAGAAGTGGATGATGCAATGTAAGCCCATCAATTCTCTTGCTGTGTATAAGGATTGGTTTTATTGTGCTGGTGTAGTAGTTGAAGGTGCCAAAATGAAGGTAGATGTATAGCTATTGCATAATTTGGTTACAGAAAATACTCCTTCTGGCTTTTACTGATACAACAAGATGATACAGGATTGGAGAAGAAACATTAAACCCGAAATATCAATCAAGACTGAGAAGGGGGCAGGTGTTCAAGCAATGGAAGTAGTAGAGGATTTTATATACTTAACTTCCAACGCATCAAGAAGCAGTCTTCAGGTAAAAGCACAACATAAACATGAAAAAGTAATTCAACGCTAAGAGAAACAGAAAAACTGACAGACAACACGAAATAACTGCTACAATTGATTTTCAAGACTCTTTCTTTGCCTGAATTCCTTGTACAAAAATGGCATTTCTTCACTTCTTTTTCACTCATGGATCTTTTGTGAACAACCTAGATATGGTTGAGGGGATCCCAGCATAAAGTTGGAAGATTATCAGCTGGAAGCAAAATAACAAGCCTACTCTCAGCCAATGACATGATCTTATGTGGCACTGAAACTGGAATCGTTAAGGTTTGTCCCTCTCACATGAACACCTTTGTCAGACATTAGTATTCCCCCCATTCATAATTATAGGTCATTTGATTTCATTTTTTTCATCTTTTATTAAAAGTCATTATTGGCAGTTTAATGAATATTTTACGATCTTTCTCATTTCAGTTCTATTCTTTACAATATCAAATACATTCTATTCTGACAAGATATTCATAAAACACAGGGTTGGATTCCTCTGTAGGGGAAGTGATGAAGATCAAAAATACATGCTGAATTCAACAGAGGGTGCTTCAATGGAGCACAAACATTTTGACCATTGTATAGAAAGCCCAGTACAGATTGTAATGTAGTAAATCTCAGAAAAAAAAGAACAGCAGTAATATAAACAGATATATATATATAT
>JAOXNR010000032.1:15568537-15584536 GCA_028571225.1 Parsonsia alboflavescens | reverse complement strand
GGAGCGCGCCTTAGCAAATCCGTATATTTATAATATATAAAAATTATTATATATATCAAAAGCTTTTTTAAACTTGCAAGCCTAAATAAATGAATATATATGGGCTCGGCTCAGCTCATTTAGTAAGAGAGCTGAGCCAAATTCGAGCTTTAACCTAGCCGAATCAAAATCATTCGCCTATAGTCTCGTCTCATTTACACCCCTCATTACAAGTATCATATATACAAGCAAAAGACCATATAACCACAATTGGAAGGAAATGCTCTTGACTATTTGAGGTAGCTGTATAACTTGTATTCAAATAAATGAAAGCAAAGTTTAGTTAAACTAGAAATTTTACTAGTTCACCATTCAGCAATTGAAATGTAATTAAACTAGTGACGTCATAATTAAATTATATTGATAGAATGATAGACGTCCAAATCTACAATTAAATAGCATATCAAATTAAAGATTTCTTTTTTATAAAAAAAATAAAGAAGAAGAAGAAAAGATAAAGGAATTAATGTTACTAATCTATATTTGTTGGAAAAAGTATCACAATAAGTTTTTTCCCTTCTTAACATTCATTTAAGCTTACATACTTACAACTAATAAGTATGTAATGTTAGAATAAGGAAAAATCTAGGTACCACTTGAAACATAATCTATGCTAGAATCTATTCAGGAATTTCTGCTCAAATTTGGACTAATTTGACCCATACTATGCTGTTGAATTCACAAGCAAAGCCAATACGTAAAACATAATGCCAAATCTTTACTTTTATAACGATGATAAAGAAACAAATGAATGCTTCATCTAATTTAGAATCCTTACTATTATGACTCTGAAAAAGAAATATTTAGCCCAAAAAAAAAAATCTCTAAAGAAATAACTGATACAGAATTCAGGACATGTGTTGCAGAGAGTGATCAGGATTGCAAAGGCACAGTGAGAAAAAGAAAACAATACAGCAACCCCGGAGACCAAATATATGACTCATAAATTCACGGAAACTTACTATTACTTCATGCAACCCCAAAGTCGTTTAGCCGATTGCAGTGAGGCGTTGGATAGTTTCTGTTCCACTGACGTCTCTGCAGTTCAATATGGCAATAGCGGCCAAGCATATTTTTGTAATCCCTGATCACATTGGCTTCAATGTTTTCTCTCGTATAACTTCCCAGAGGATGATTCTCATCAAATTCCCTTGACTTGACAAAGTACTCTACTCCATATTTTTCTGTTGTCTTCCTGAACTGATAGGTGTAGTTTCTTTGTAGAGAATACTCGGGCTCTGAAAATGGAAGATAAGCAAGCAGAATAATAATCAAAAATGGTAGCAACTGGATAAGTATCAACAGATTATGCCCACTTCCAGCTGAATCTTCTCTCTGATGACCAGCTGGGGCTCTGGTTCTGTAAACATGAGGAGACCTGAACATGTCATGACCAAAGAATGCCCTGAAAATTTCATCCGGGTCAATGTCATCCTCATAAAAGTCATGCCCAGCTCTTCTCCTCCTCCGCCTAAAATTATACTGCTGACCCTGCTCAAATTCCTCAACCAAACCAGTTTGATCATATTGTCTTCTTGTTTCATCCTCACTCAAACACTTGAAGGCCTTGCTAACCTTCTTGAAGGCTTCCTCAGATCCTGGAGCCTTGTTCTTATCAGGATGAACCTTCAAAGACAATTTTTTGTATGCCTTCTTAATCTCCTCAACTGAACAACTCTTATCCACACCAAGAATTGCATAATAGTCTCTTTTACTCTTTATTTGCCTAATCAGTTGAACATGCTCTTCCGCATAAGTCCTCTCGCCATTTGAAACCTCATCAGACTTGACATGTTCAGCCTTTTTTTGGAAACTAGTATCACTTTTTTGGTTCAAGTTATTGGAAGATGAAGCATCAAGGTCCTCACATGCAGCTAAAAGATCATCCACAGACAAATCATGGTTAAGTCTACGTGCAATTCGAATGAACTTGACGGCCCTCTGCTTATTCCCTGATGCAATAGCTTCCTTAGCAATACCAAGGCACCTCAAGGCCTCATCTTTATTACTTTCCATTACGATTTTGGCAGACTCCCTTCAAAATTCAACGGATTCAATTCAACCACAAAAATACCCCTAAAAATCCCTTTTCAAATCAATCCCTAAAAATCCCTCAAACTATATCCATCCGAAGAAGAAAAAATTGCAATCTTGACGGAGAAATGACGATCTAAACTTTCTGTTGATTGACAAAATCAAACCCAAATACTTAACAACTTAAAAAACAAAAACAAACACAAAAAATCCAAAAGTAGGTAACAGTCTTGAAATATTAAACCGGTTCAAGATTAGTGCTTTAAAATAAAGAATCAAGAAAAAAAACATTTTAAAAAATCAAGAAAAATTGAAAATTAAACATTAAAAAGAAAGTACTTACTTTTCAGGGACGAAATGGAAACTAGATGACGAGAGAGGAGGTAACAGATGCAAAGATCTTCAGAGGAAGAGAACTTTTGGTCTCCTCCCTGTGAGGGAAAAGAAGTATATATGCGAGTGCTGTTTTGCTGTTCTCCCACCCAAGCAACCAAAATGTGCCACGAGTGGTTTGCTTATATACTTTCTTAGGAAAATAAATAAATATAAAAGAAATGTTTTTTTTTTTTTGCCCTTTTTCGTGGTAGGAAATGAAATAGACTTCATAGCAGACCCCCTTTCCATGAATCATTCACCAAAAAGACACATTTCCATATTTTTTTTAAAAATAAGGAGTCATTATTTTTTTCTTCATAGGTTTAAAGTGATACTAATTTAATTAATCTAGTCATTCAAATTTATAATTTTGTCGATTTTTGTGATTCTTGTCCCACATAGGGATTTATTAATAATAGGATTGATGCAACCATACTCTCACCAATATCCTTGCTCTGATGCTAATATAGTCAGATACTAAGAGAGATAGTAAATTGTGAAAGAGAGAAAAAGAGATAATATATCTATTTATCTAATTGTGAATCCTCTTTTTAAAGACTATTAAACTATACATGTTCAATCTCATGTAAGATTAATTGTAAATGTTGTAATTGATAAATTCTTATCCTATTGAATATTATAATGATAAATACAAACTGAATAGCATTTGTGCATTTATATATTATATTTATTTCTAAGAACTAAATAAATAAAATAAAATAGATTTAGTATATTTATATACTAGGGACATTGAAAATATATGTGATTAAATAATTATGGAATACATTAAAATTGACCCTATTTTAGCTGTCATTTCATTTTGACGAATGAAATATAAGACCTTAGCTATTATTTCATTCACATGAATGAAGAATAAGAATAGAAAAAAACATTATAATTGATGAAAATTATAAAACTACTTATATTGTAAAATAAATGAAGTATCCACGAAAGACTTATATTTTTGGACGAATGGTGTATTATTTGGTAAAAAAATTAACATCTCTTATCAATTAGTCATCTTTCTTTTTTTTTCCTCCAATCAAATTTTGGCCTATAAGACTAAAAAGGTAAATGAACCAAACATGAAGGTTAAGCATCAACCAGGGGCAATAAATCCAAGAAAGATTTCAACCTTTCAAGCAGCTTTATGCTAAGCCTGTGTGATTTGTGAAACTTCATTACTGAGAACGATTCATTATTGTGATTATAAAACTACATTCCATTGTTCAAGAATCCCATGAAACATTAACCTTAGGAAATTACATTATCAGAAAAGAGATCAGTTTTCATCATCAGAGTCAAAAGTTTGCCGTCTTTTTATGGATTCTATTACATCTGAAGACTTCTCTCCACCACCAGCAACTGCTGAGCCTGACCTGAGCTTAGGTACACTCATGGCACTAAGCGGTGGTGTTGACACACCGCGGTTTACTTCCTTCAGAACAGAACGCGCCCTGGCTGCAGCTACTGCATCTGCAACTGCTGAAGCCACCTTTGAATTGCTATGCAGCTTCTCGGACACTTTAGTTTGTTTTAGGATCCCTGATCTTCCATGCTTAGGATCACCCGGTGTGAGGAAGCTCTCTGATCTTTGCATGGTTGCAACAGCCTCAGCAGCTGTTGACTTGGCCTCATATTTCTGGATGTCATATATGAGTTCCTTCTGAAGCTGTTTATCGGCAACTAAAATCTCATCAATCTCATTCTTGTAATCCTTGAGAAGCATTCGTAGGCATTCCATGAGGGAACCTATAAGAGGGCTATTTTTGTTCTCCAGTAGCCCCTTTAATTCTATAAAGATGGGGATTGTATTTTGAATTAGGCCTTTCCTGACTGCTTGTGAGATGGCTCTTCCTTTGGCAGCAGCAGCTGACGCTCCTCCACCTTCACCTCCATCTTCTTCCACTTCCGCTGCATCAGATATTGCACGGTTTGGTTGTATTCTGATCTCCTTGCAGGAGAGAATTTGGAACGCATCCTGTTTCCTCACCAAAGGGAAATTCAGATCAAAGGTGAGTTTGAAAAAGACTTTCGAAGAAAAGACTTCAACCAAGAACCAAGAAAAGCAGTATCAGCTACTTGAGTTCATTTGACCTTATATAAGCAGAAGAAAGGTTAAAATTTGGAATTCCAAAGAGACCATTACCTGCAGAACTGACTGTCCGGTAGCATCATCAGTGTTGAGCATACCATCAGATGCTGCAGCAAGGATTTCTGCACAAACTTTTGCAAATGTTGCCAAAAGATGTTCTGGAGCCATTTGCTTCAGTAAAGTGACATATATGTGCATTCTTCTAGACCTTGAGTTCTCATCATTACCTCTGGAAAAAGAATTTCACTTCAATTACTGAATGCACAAAGTCAATTTTTCCAAGCTGGGAAGACTGTAAAACTAACATACCGAATTGAAAACAGTCTACTTTCACTTTTTGGCTTCTGAGGGTTACTACGCCCAGTATGAGTATTGCAGTCATTCAGAACAAAAATGGCTTCAACAAAGCTGTTGTAAGCAAGAAGGGGTGCCTTCACTGCAGCCAAATGAGGAACAGAAGCCTCATTATACATCAGTAAGGATATACAAAAATGTGACAAGGCAATTATGCATTTTGTTTAGCAGTCAAGACTGAAACCTTTTAAGATATTCCCAAAGAGAAAATCAGCCAGTTGCCTTATTTTCTCAGATTCATCTACGAGGGACAACAGAAAACGAAGGAAAAGCACTCCTCGCCACTTCACATAGTCCCTCTGAATGGGACAGGAGAGAAATTTACAACTCCATGAGATGAAAGATTATAAGCCAATAACAAAGGAAGAATGAGGAAAAGAACAAGGAGCAAAAAGGAACCACCTGTGATAAGTTTTGCTGGTTTAATGTGATTCAAATAACATTACCTGTAAGAGCCTAGCAAGCAATATAAATGTCTGCCTTCTAACTAATTCACATGGATCCCGTAAACACTTTGTAAGCTTCGACATGTAGCTGTCGGTGTCAAAACAAAATAATGAACATATTGAACAAATGTATACAATCTCAATTCTTCATGTAAAAGAGAATAAAATACACACCAGTCAACCAAAGCAGTGTAACGAACACAAAAATCAGCCATCATCACGACAATATTATTGCGTAGGGCTGCACAATCACTTTTCTCGAGCTCCTAGAGCACGATGTTCAAAAAGAAAAAGATGAACTTCAGAAAATATTTTGTCACAGCACTATGTAGGATGATAATATTTAGCAGAAACGAAGGTACAGTTCTTTGAAAATCTTTGAGTAATACATTGACCACAAGTGGAAGTATGTGATTTAATTACAAAAATGTCATTTGAATTTCCAGAAAAAGCTGAGCTCCGGGAATGCATTCATATACAGTCTCTCAAGGCTGATGAATAATCACATTGAACCTAAACAAGATTTATTGATCTTTATCTTATACCTTAACTTTCCCTTTCCCTTTCCCTTTCCCTTTCCCTTTCCCTTTCCCTTTTCCTTTCTTTCAATATATTATCTAGGATGATAAGAGAAAGATAAAAACAGAAAAGGTCTATTTACCAAACATACCTGCACAAAAAGAGGAATATAACGCTTTGCTAGTTTTCCATCAGCAAGACAGATCTTGCCCATGGTTAGCCAAGCTTGAATGTACAAGGAAGGGGATTCCTGCTTAAAAGAAACCGGAGGCTGTGGTAATATTCTAGGTTTCGGGTCAGAATTTGCAGAAGTAATAATGGTGTGCAGAACTGGAATTATGGCTTTTAAATCAGCTGAAGGACAGACAATCATTAAGGAACCAATAGTATAAACTGCCGTTATTCCTTGTGACAGCAACTCTTTCCCTGGAGCTGCTACCTTTTTTCCTTTTCCATATACACATCTTAGTGGTGTCATAAAGCTACTGTCTTTGTTTGCTTCTTTGCTGTCTGACATGTACATGTCCAATATTTTGGAAGCTTTAGAAAAAATCTGGTGAACCCACTTTGCAACAAGAGAATCTGCCTCCTCAAAATTCAGTGCCTTCCGTTTGCATAGTGTTTTCAGAGCCTTAACGTGAGCATTAACCTGCCAGAGTTATACCTACTATTAACCAAGGAATGATGAAGGTGATTAGAAAGTAAACAAATACAGATTCAGCCTACTATGGAGTTTCTAGGCCTGTGTTAGGAACTGAATTCAACAACAAATACAGTCCTAATTAACCATATTCGTAACACAATTCTCACTTTGTTCAATATGTTTAGCATACTCATCATACAGCAAAAGAAAGAGAAAATGGGAAAATGGGAAAATTTCAAGAAGCTTTAGTTACGCAAAATTTATCAAGTTTGAGAGAGGTAAAACAAAATTAAACACCAGTTAATCTCACAGGAAAAATTGTACCACATTCAGAAAAAGTAACCAAGGGTAAAAAAGACAGCATTGTTGAAATCAAACTAGTTATACCTCTGTCAAGTGCATATCAAACTCCTCAAGTCGTTTAAGGAAGTTGTGAGCCAGGTCAGCAGCTGGTTCGGGAGGAAGTTTCACAGAAATATTAGAGATTGTTTGCAAGAGAAAGACACGATCCCCAGCCCAAGCAACAGAATTAGATGCTGTGTGTGTTAAATCCTCTTCAACAACTCCCTGATCATTGGGGCACATATCTTCTGCAGCAGGTTTATATCTGTCAACAAGCTTCCAATTATGATGGAGAAATTCCCAATCAACTGAGTTAGGAAGGAATGCGGACAACTCTGCTAAAAGAAGCCAAGAACCTGCCGGGGCTGTCCAATTCTCTATTGGCATAGATTGGCTCAACCAGACTGACTCCGATGTCCTTATGATGTTCTGAAGTGCAATCAAAATCTTTGGCTTAAGTTTTTTCTTCTTTCCTAGGCTTGAGCAGATCTTCTTAACCCAAGGAGTCACCTCTCCATCACAAAGCTGTTTCAATATACCCAGGACTCCTGTGGGGTATGGTAGCTTATTTTCTCTATCTGATATGCCTTTTGACTCAACAATAGCATGATCATGATGAGAGAAAATACTTGATCCAGCTAATGATACTTTATCAAGAACTAGCTCCAGAAACAAGTTCTCGCATTCTTCCTGGATGCTAGATTCATTATCTGCTATCAAAGGCGGAACAGCATGAAGCCACTCCTTACTGATATTTTCATCAGAGGATATCCTGAAGGCCTATACAGAAAACATAGATTTTGCAGTAAGATTGAGGATTTATGCTCCACCACAACAAAAGCTATTAGAAGATAGCAACAGGTCTGCAATTTCTAGGAGAGCATGAAGTGGAAAAGAATTATACAGCAACATATTTCTTAGGCTCTTCATTATCTTCCCTAGTGGAAAAGTTGAATATCCAAATCCAAGATATTATTCATGCAGGAGATTGTCACTAAGGGAAAATCAATTGCACTTCAAGAAATAAAATTTCAAGACATGTTGGTGACAGAAATGACCTTAAATATTTCGTAGGATAGTGTTTGAAGACATTATTTAGAAAGGGAGATAAGAACTCAATTAGGCTTGTTAAGTTGTACACAAGAACTGAAGGTTGCACCCAAATTCAGATATCGGTAAGAGGAACTCTCATAATTCGGACATATAGAATAATATGAAACTTCCCCGAAAGCTAATTGTGTCATGCCTCTGGATTAATAATTGGCATAGGCTTGGGATTGAACTCATATTATTTTGATGGAGAGCCGAATTATTGAAATGCTATTACAGTCAATATCATGTAGTTTCATTATTAGAGTAGCTAGATGCAGCAAAGCAAGCAGCAAAATTTGAAAGCTGGAACTAGTTACAAGCTTTATTAAAGAAAAAGTTTTACTTACCTCTGATAGAGCTGATATTGCTGCTTTTCTAATGCTAACAAGAGGGTCAGAACAAGCCATGCCCACAATCTTCAGCAAATCCTCATCAAGAGCACCACTCATAAGTGTCGTCAACTTAGATATCAAAATGAGAGATGCCTTCCTCACTGCAGCTTTGTCATCCATACACCGTTTCCTCAAAAGATCATTCACTCCACCTTGCAGTATATTAGGCCCCTCATGTCCAACCCCCATCAGTTCCTTCAGCACAGCTTTACTCTTATCTTTTGAAGATAATATGCCTACTAATTGAGCTAAATTTGTTAAGGCCCTTGCACGGATCCCAGCAGTTACATCTGAGCAACGCTGAATTAATGCCTCCATACACCTCAATCCCCATGAGCTCTCAACCTCATTATCTGAATCCAGTCCCAGTGGATCTCTAATTGTTATCATTAATACCAGAATAAGGTCCACCGCTAGGAGCCTAAATTGACCTTTTCCTAGGCTCATCTCCACTACATAATCTGCAAACCCAGTTTGATCCTCAAATTCCAAAATTTTAACAACCTCCACAATTGATTCCACAGCCAAAGCTCTTGGCTCTGCCTTTTCCGGTGACTTGTGCACCATGTATTTAGGCAAATTTACAATGGCTTTCTTAATTTCATCAGAATCTTCCACCATTGCCATCATTCTATTCACCAAAAACCCCAAAGCAAAACTCCTCGCCTGTGATTTTGGCAAAAGAATCAGAGGTGTCAACGACTTCAAAACCTCAGCTGCAGAGACACCCTGATCCCCATGCTCAGCCTTAAGCACTTCAGTTAAAATCCGTGAACACAACTTGCATAGCTTCTCATAATTCCCTGAACTCCCAGAAAGCTCATTAGCCATAACTGGAATCTCAGCCACAGTCTGAACCAAACTTCTCAAACTATCAGGAAATCTATCCAAATGAACCAAACCCAAAACCGTCTCCAGCCTTTCCAGCACACAAAGCATTAACTTTGCATCAAAACCTCCCTCCTTAATCTCATTTTCACTATCCTCCACATTTTTCCCCTTATTTTTCCTCGGACCAATTTTCCCGCCGCCTCGCTTTCTCCTCAGCTTACTATCACCAGCAGAACACTCGTTTGAACCCACAGGCGGATTCTTGAAAGCATGCCGAACAGAACGAAGAAGTGATAGAAAAGCCATGGGAGTAAAAAGGGTAAAAACCGGGGAATTTGGGGAAAGAAGTAGTGACAAGTAAACATTTGAAGCTAAAAGCGAAATCCCACCAGACTCCATGGCTGAGGAAAGTGCATCAACCAAAGAGGAAGGGGACATCTTCCTGGAAGAAAGCTCCGAGAATAGGGATTCAAGATCGGTTGGATCATTGGTCTTGAGTGCCAAATCCAAGAGGGTTTGAAAATCTCTGAGTGTAGATTCTGAAAATGAGGTTTGGGATTCGAGTTCTGCAACTATTCTGCTTATGGATTCATCCATTGCCACAGTGTGAGGTCAGGGCTTGTGGATTTAGGGAATTGAATAAAGATTGAAGCTTTATCAGTATCGCGCTTCCATTGCAGGGCTTCAAATTTTCCAGTGTTTCTTTCCCGCTTTACCTTGAAATGGAAAGGCACGTCTTCACATCTTTTTTTGCCTTTTAAAATGTGAAGTTGCAACATGAGAATGCGTGGCAAATTTTGTCTACTTCACTGTGTCCCATCCATTTGATGGACAATTTTGTGCTCTTTTTCAACAAATCCATTTGATGCTCCTTTTCTTCTCTTCTTTTTTATGGTTTTAAATTTACCTAAAAAATTTTTTCAAGACTATCGCCACAATAAGAATAGTCAAGTTTCCCGAGGAAAAAATCAAGTATTTATTAAAGAATTACAAAAAAAAAAAATTTACAATATATTAAGAGGCAAGTTTCTTGTGCTATTAGGTAAGTCTAACTCTATGAGTAATTTGTTGGGTACTTAACATGGGAGACATAGAGGTGGGAGAGTAGCGCCAATTGAAATCAAAGGTTTTACACCCCTTATTTTATAGCTCGAGTTTTGAGTTGCATTCATTTATAATGATTACTTATAATATTTTAATCTAAATATAAAAAATAGGTCGGCCGAAAACCCATACGATCTACGTCCCCGTCAAGTTGGGCTAACTTAATTGGGTCAGAAAGGCTACGTGGAATTAGTTGGACCCTTTTACCCCTAACTAGATCACCGCGTGAAGGGATGTGGTCGGCAATAAAGGAAAATATTTACCCTTTTCCGTCATTGAAGTCCCATCTTTCTCCAAACCCTCGTGCTATATATACTCATTGACCCGCCTGTGCATGTTCTCTCTCGCTCCTTGTGTCTCTCTCTCGCTTAAGCAATAATTCAATCCTTTGGAGCGAAACGAGAGCAAGCATGTTGGTCTATCAAGATTTGATTTCTGGTAAATTGTTCTTGATTCTCTCGTTTCTTTAACTTTATGATATATAAGTCTATATGGTATGTGAATTTCTTGAAATTTATCTGATTTTATACAGGGGTTTGGGGTTTTTATTTATTCGAACTGATTTGCTGGTTATTTGGGTTGCCTTTTTTTTTTGGATGCAGTAATCTTAGATCTGGGTTTCATGGCATAAAAGGGAATTCTTTATAGGTTCGCTGTTTATGTGGGTGTTGGATTTTGCTTATTTTGTCTAAAAACTGAATCTTTTTTTTTTCCTTTCAAGATTAGATTGCTTTTTGAATTCCTTTTGTAGATCTAACTTTCTGTATTCTTTGATTTTTATTTATTTACTTTAATCTAAAAGTTCTTAACTATCCACCATATGTAATCGTTCCATGGAATTGATCTGGTTTCAAATTCGGGATGTTTAATTTATTGGGTTTTTGGTGGTTGCTTGATGCAACTATTTCTTCTAATCTGGGGACCCAAAAGTTTCCGTGACATGGAAAATTCATGATGTTTGTTCAAATCAAGTTGGAGTGTAGTATTTTATCTGTAGATCATCATGTTTAATTGTAAATACTGAAATACTGCTGTTTAAGTTGAAGGGCATGGTGAACTGTGGGATGTTCTCTAGTTTCTTTTTTAACTTGGTTAATGAAAATAATGTTAGGTGATGAGCTTCTGTCGGACTCATTCCCATACAATGAAATTGAAAATGGAATGCTTTGGGAAGTTGAAGGAAAGGTTAGCATGATTCATGTTCTTCTGTTTTGTTCTCTTCTTGAATTATTATTGGTCTTTTCAAGATACTTCTTTTTTGTATAAATTTTGAACTTTTGGATCATGATTCTCAGTGGGTTGTCCAAGGAGCAGTTAATGTAGACATCGGTGCAAATCCTTCTGCAGAAGGTGCTGATGAAGATGAAGGTGTCGATGACCAAGTAAAGAAGGTTGTCGACATTGTTGACACATTCAGGCTCCAGGTTAGTTTTTAGGATTACTGTTATGTTAATATTAAATATTTTCATTCAGTGAACTTGACCTCCTATCCAATAATCCTTGCAGGAGCAACCTTCTTTTGACAAGAAGCAGTTCATTGCTCACATGAAGAAGTATATCAAAGCTTTGACACCAAAGTTAGAGGGGGAGAAACAAGAGCATTTTAAGAAGAATATTGAGGCAGCAACCAAGTTTCTGCTCTCAAAACTCAGTGACCTCCAATTGTGAGTGTTCTCTCTTTTCCTTGCAGTTCTTGAAATTGAATTTATAACTTCACCAAATCTAATGCACAATTTCTTCATTTCTTCTTGTGAATATATAGCTATGTAGGAGAAAGCATGGCAGATGATTCTGGACTTGTGTTTGCTTACTACAAGGATGGTGCTACTGAACCAACTTTCCTGTTTTTGGCCCCCGGATTGAAGGAGGTCAAATGCTAGTAGAAAGCTCTGTTGTTGCATGCGTATCTCACTAATAAGTGTGTTAGAGACTAGAGATTTAGTTCTTGCCATTAGAGTCTATTTTACTATGTTACTGTTTGCGATTTGGCCCTTATCTTTTTTTGGATAAAATCACCATCTGTACTCTTATCTATTTATTTACTTCTGGTTTTCTGAAGCAACATAATCTCCTTTTTGACTGTCATGGATGGAAGTTCAGTATATGTTCTACTATTGTTTTTGACCATCAACTTTAGTGGAGTTTTGTTTTTGCACTTGAGAAATTTCTTTACAGAAACAACAATCTAATTGAGCTGTGGTTTCCTCGGCTACATCTTCCTTCATGAAAAATGTACTCAAGTTAAGCTTGCATGATCATTGAAACCTCTTATGCCAATCTTTTTTTTATCTGTGTTCACAGCAAAAATTAGGTTGAACAAGTCACTAAAAACAAAATTCTGGGAGATAAATAATAATGAATGTTCATCTGGAGAATTTGCATTATGAGTTTTTGTTACCAGGGAAAATCTTGAAAACATCCCCAAGATCTGGGATCACTGCATCTGCCTCTGGATTGCCTTTATCTGCAGCACTGGGAAGAAAGTTAAGATGCCCGCATGGGGGCTTGCTCGAGTTGGAGCATGAAGTAGAAATAAAGATCCTGCTTTGTCAAGTGGAGAATAAGGGCATATTCTGAAGAACTTTTTGAGACCACCAATTCCCTTTCTCTATTGGTTAATTATTGTTATTGATGCTGATGATGAGAGAGAAATATCCGTCTGAGCTTCTTGTATTTGCTGCAAGATTGCATTAAAGGACTACTAGGAAACCAGCTTCTACATGGCACTGCCACCAACAAGAAAGCTGGCAGTGGTGTCCTAGAATTTGGTCAGTCTCACTTAAGGTTTCTCAAGAACACATCTTGGTACACTCCCTTTGGACTAAACCTGTAAAAGAATGGACCACGGGACCATCAAAGTTTGCTTAATGATTTGAATCCTCTACAAAGTGCCTAATGGCGGCTGGTTCTCTGGACATATACAAACTCTAATGGCGGCTGGAAGATCCCAGGCCATCATTGATGGCGACGCCAGGCACTAATATAGCTGTCCAAGCTACATTAATTAATTAGTATCCAATTAGGACTTACGGTCATATTGCATTTGGATCGGGATATTATGTCACCCAAGTACTCATAATGATGTCTCTCCATTGATGCTCCAAAAAGATGTACCAGTAGCTCATGACTTAGAAGAATTGGACAATATTCCCAGCCATGTGTGGTTTACCCTATTTGGCTATAAGGGCTCTATACATCTGCTATCATTTCCAAATTGAGGCAAAAACGGAAAAGAAAGACAATAAGAATGTTCACTTTCACCTCTAACTGTATTCATGTTAAAGATCGATAACCCTCTATACTTCATTGTAACATAACAATGTTAATTTTTCTCTTATAAAATTTTAACTAATTTAAAAGGTGAGATATGCAAGGAATTTAAAAATTAAGTTGGTCATTATGAAAGAAAGAGTATGTTAATAATAATCATGATCAAGAGAGGACCAAGTCTCTGTTCCCCCAAGAGTCTCCCTTCCATATATAAGGCTAAGAAAAGTAAGAATTTGAACAAGTAAAACGGGGTTATGGGATGATATCAACCTTAAAATTATAACAAACATGTCATACAATAGTACTATAAACTCTTCATCCAATCCAAACATCCTAGTAGTGTTGAACTGAACCAGGACAATTTCTTTCCAACTTTTTTCTATCTAATCATCTAAAGATTACCTCAATAAAATGTCTTCAAAACAGATTATGATTCTTGCCATAGACAGCAGTGAGCACAGCTTCTACGCCTTGGAATGGACACTGGATCATCTCTTCACCCCAGCTTCCAGTGCCCTGTTCAAGCTCATTGTCATTCATGCAAGACAGTCTCCCACCTCTGTCATTGGCCTTGCAGGACCAGGTACAATCTTAAAATTTTCAAAACTTTTTATGTTTTTGAGAGTACCATCTTGAAAAAAAAAGGGGGGGTTCTAATTTCTTGCAGGTTCTACTGAGATATTGCCACTAGTGGAAGCAGATCTGAAGAGAACTGCTGATAAAGTTCTTGATGGTGCCAAGGAAATTTGCAAGAAAAAATCAGTGAGATGATACTGAAATCAAAGAGAAAGAAAGAAAGTAAATTTTCCCCCTATTTTATATACCATACAAAAATTAATACAAGAAAAAACTTTCAATTACTTGGTTGTAGGTGAATGATGCAACATTTGAAACAGTTGAAGGAGATGCAAGAAATGTTCTTTGTGATGCAGTAGAAAAACACAAAGCTTCTCTCTTGGTTCTTGGTAGCCATGGCTACACTGCTTTCAAGAGGTACAACACCCCACCTACCTAATTTCTTCTAAAATTTCAATCTTTTCAATTCCTTTTCTAAAAGTTGTTAAGAAAACACATGAGATAGTTGTCGTTCAAGATAGAGATTTTGAATTCAAAATGGGACAACACCCGTAATATCCCTCCCCAAAATTCAAGAAAAAAAGAAAGAAATTTTCACTTACATGTGTATATTATATATTTACCTTTTTGGGCTTCGATGCAGGGCTGTTTTGGGGAGTGTGAGTGACCATTGCTCCCACCATGCTCACTGCTCTGTGATGATCGTGAAGAGGCCACCCAAGGCCGGACACTAGTGGGCAGGCCACGACCAAGGACGGCATCAATGGAAGGGGGGGCAGATTGCCCTATTCATGTTTGTTTTTTTTCCTCAGAGAAATAGGCCATATGGCTACCCAGCATTTTAGTATGATCAATTTTTTTTGTTCTTGTTCTCTTGTCCAATTTGATCACAATTCTTTCATGCATTACTCAATGTATTGGAATAATCATGGAACACATTTCTCTTTCCCTAATTTTCTTATTGTAAAGAACAACTATTGATTGATTTTTTTCAAGGTTCTATCGATATTTAAATGCATTTGATTATTGCAAATATTGAGTATTTCATGATATTTATATATCGTCGAAAATTACATAGTAGAATGAATGAATGATTAATAATTTGGTGGACGGCTTGGAGGAGGACAATAGTCTGGAAATGTTGAATGTGGTCGAGCAAATAACGATTCATTTCATGTTTATATAGAAATAGCCCTCAATTTTGCACAATCTCCTTTGTCTAGCCTTTGTTTAAACAGAAGTGGTAAAACTCAACCAACAAAAAGAAACACTAACATGAATCTTTATTCTTGAAAAAAAGGATGCTAGGGTTGAATGTCAAGGTTGGCACCCAAAATCCATACCAAAAATTGGCTAGGGTTCATACGTAGTAATAACATCTTGAAAACATTTGTGAACTTCACGAGTAGTTTAAGAGGGTTTTTTTTTTTCTTTTTCATTATTGTTCGAGAATTTAAGTTAAAATTTCTAAATTTACTCAAGCTTGAAATTAAAGAACTGTTACTTAATCATCATGTCAAGAATAGGGACTCTTAACAAAATGATTACCTTGTCAAATCCAATAGAATTTTGGATTAATCTTCTCAAATTAACTATATAATTAATCATTTCTATTTCTTGAAAAGTAACGGTGAAAATTTTGTTTTCTTCAAAGTCTTTATATTATATTACTTTTACTATTACTATTACATATGATTTAATTATAATATCCGTATAAAGGTTAGGGGATGGAGCGGTTAGGTTAATTAAATTGAGGATGATTAAACTTTAATTCAAATTTTGTGATTGCAAAGAAAATATCAAAACCCCACACGCTTTAAGTAAAAGCAACGCTTTTTGCGCCAAAAGAAGTGTACTCCAAGGCATTACAGGTAAAGAGTTAGGCCA
>JAOXNR010000032.1:15531825-15568437 GCA_028571225.1 Parsonsia alboflavescens | reverse complement strand
ATTATCCATTAAAAATAAATAAATTCTCCTATAAAAAATTATTTTTCTAAAATTTTTTTAAACTAAATCTTAAAAGGATAATTTAAACCTTAGAGGTATAATTAAATTTTATTTTATTTTTTTAAAAGTAAAAGATAGCTAACCATTAGAGATTTAACTAGAGCACTTCATAAGGTATGCTCTGTAACCTTTTATAGCATTTCTATGTAAATATATATATATATATTTATATATGTTCTTATTATTTAGAATTTAAAAACATAAGTTAAAGTTATTGTACTTGAATTACAATCCAAAAGAATTGAATAATTGTTTTTATAAAGTAAATTTAACTTATTGTAAAATTGTTGCATGTAATTAACTTTGATATCACTCAATAGCCATCAAATTTTGATTGACAGAGGGGTGCAACATAGGGGTATAATGGTAATTGGGATAGCATAGCGTAATACAAAAATAAATAAATAAAATATGGTTTGTGCTAAATTGATTGTGCTCCTATTAAAAGTTCTTTTTATTAGTGTAGCTTTAAATTGTGAATTTATTATAACTTGTGAAACATTATAGTTTAAATTCTAATTATTCATTTCCTAAGTTCCATAATATTGCAAACTCAATTTAACATGAATAATATATCACTTAGTGAATGGAATAACGAGTGTAGAGATTTAAAAGTTTTAAATTTGATTTTAGTCAATATCCTTCCAAACGATGATATTTAATCAGATCTAACCTTGGTTAATTTGCCAGCTAGTATCATGCAACGTTAAAATCAATACATTAAGCCTTAAAGACAAAAATCTATATCACTTTCTTAATTCATGATCAATTAACAAGATCTTATTGAATAATTCTATCTTTATAATTATAACTTGTTTTTAATGATGAATATGGATTGATCTGTGCCAATATAGAGATAATATGGTATATACAATTTAATATAAAGTTTTATCATGATAATTTCTCACTCATAGATATATATATATATAAATACTTATTTGCGCTACGTAGCACATAAATTCATATGCTATTGACAAAAAAGTACGGTAATCTTCTGCGACATTGATTTTTTCAATCTGTATACCTCACATTACCTCTACTTTCTTTTTACAAATTGTAAAAACCGACGTTATAAAAAATTACCGCTATTTTTTTTGTTAATAGAACACAAAAGTATTTATATATATATATATATATATAGAGGAGAGATGAAGAAATTGTCATCCATCTTTCAAAGACAATAATCAATCACAAAATACAAATTCAAGAAACTTTGTCAACTTTTTCAACATTTTTTTTTCTCTTTTTTCACGTTTGAACGTACTTTTACTCCATTTTAAAGAAATTGAGGGAATACCAAGCCCTAATTTCAAATTCTAGCCGTTTTAATAATTAAAGAGTATATCTAATAGCCTTCAAAATAACTTCCAACAAAAAAAAAAAAGAAAAAGAAAATCACAATATATAGATACAACTATACATATAGAGAGAGAGATAATATATCTCTATCCAAATGTGATCAAAGCCTTTTCTTTCTCTCTCTCTCTGCTCTTGTCATCCCTCCAAAGCAATCTCCTCACCATCCTCCTCACAACCCACACAGTGAAAATCAAAATAAATCTATTTCTTCCTTACATTCAACCAGAAATTTAGGGTTTTTCTTTGTTCTCTCCATTTCTCTCAGATCTGTTCCTGTTTTCTCCACCAGATCGCTCTAATTCTTGCGGGTTTTTTTTTTGGTTTTTTCTTCTTATCTGGTACGGTTCCGTTTTCTTTATGTTTATATGATTAGGGTTTCTAAATTGTTCGATTTGGTGGTTTTTCTGATGCGGGATCGTTTCTTAGTGGGATACATTTCACTTGGGATTAATCACATTTCCACCAAGCAATTGAGATCATCGGGTTGTAAATTGTCGCAATTTTGATTGAAGTTTGGCCCTTTCTGTACGTTCATGCCGCTTTGATTTCGAATTTTCATCCCACTGTGAGTACATTGAATATTTTAGTCGTGGATTAGTAAAATTTGGTTTTCTTGATTCCAAGTCGATTTCTTTAGCACATTTTGGTTTACAGATGTTAATGGTCTTTCAACTTTAAGAAGAGAAAGTTGATTGTCTTTCTTTCTTCTTTTTTTTTTATTGGGGGGGGGGGGGTGAAGTTTTGGAAATTAGATCTTGAAAATTGGCTCCGCAACGCCGATCACAGCGCCACATGGGTGGCCAGATGCAGCAGAGCAATGCCGCTGCTACTGCTCTGTATGATCACCCTGGAAATGGGGCCCCCTCCGGCGATGCCGGAGATGCTGTCATGGCACGGTGGCTTCAATCTGCAGGGTTGCAGCATCTGGCCTCTCCAATGGCCTCTACTGGCATCGATCAACGCCTGCTCCCAAATCTTCTCATGCAGGTACATATCTCATTCTTCTGCAATATTTCTGAATTCCTATATTGTGATGAGGGAATGTTGATAACTTAAAGTAATGGAAATTCTCATCAATTGAGAGACTTATATTTGCAGTATATTCAGACTGTTCATTGACTTGTAGCATTGTATTGTGTGGTAATGTGTATTCAGTGTTGCACTTGCATGTCATAGACAATACTTGGTTGATTTCCATCCTGGTAGTTATATCAGTCTTCACACTCTAGGCGAAATATATCAATACTAACCTTAGAAGAGGCTTAAGAGGAAAGGAATTTGTGAACTTCTGGCGTACTTTCTTATGTAGTTTTAAGGAGTTGTATGAAGAATGACTTTTGAAATGAAAAGAGGAAATCAAAAGGTGTTTCTAGTTCATGTATGAAACGTCTGCAAGATACTCAAAAGAGGAAATAAAAAACTTGAGCAATCCGTTTTCAGATCAATCAAAATGTGTTTCTGGTTCATGTATGAAATGAATGCAAGAGACCTAAAAGAGAAAAATAAAGAACTTGAGCAACCCCTTTTCAGATCTTATGTTGTGTTAGTATTTTTAATTCCACATATGAGTTGATTGCTGATGATTTTTGACATTGGCTGAAGGGGTATGGCGCGCAATCTGCAGAAGAGAAACAAAGGCTTTTCAAACTAATGAGAAACCTGAACTTTAATGGTGAACCTGGTTCTGAGCCTTACACTCCAACTGCACAAGGCTTGGGGAGTTTTGCTGCATTGGATGGATTTTACTCTCCCGAATTTAGAGGGGATTTCGGTGCTGGACTTTTGGATCTACACTCCATGGATGACACAGAACTCTTATCTGAGGTTCAAAAGCCTTTGTTCAAACCAAGAAGTTTTTCTTTCTTCTTCTTCTTCTTCTTCTCTCTCTTATCTGAGTAATGTTGTATTTTTGTCCACTACTTGCCCGTCATAAAACAATTATTTGACTGATAACTTTGCTTGCAAAAGAAACGTCTAACATTAAATTACTTATGCTTCCATATCCACAAGTACATTGAAGTTTTGTCTTCTTCATGGTTGCCAGACTACCCAATTGCTTGCACTTATCTTTTCTGATGAAATATTTTTGCTGTTGGTATTTCATATTTGGTCACTAAACTAAAATTTTTTCCATTGGAATTTTTTTCCCGTGTTGAAGATATCTTATCTAATCAGTTATATACTCTTTGATATTTTCTTTGGTCGGTATCCCTCTTCCAAGAGCATGCCACTTTAGAAACATTTAGTATATAAAAAGCATGTATTGATCGTTCATTTGCTAGTTGCTTTACATGTCAAATTGTTCAGGATCTTATTTTTTCATTGAGACATCATAGAAACACCTCAATGCTGTTCCTCTTCTTGTAACTCTTATACATTTCCTTATTTGAATTCCATGGAGTTATTGAAAATTTATTTCTATTGAAGTTGAAAAGATGTACAATTACTACTAAATGATCTCCGTTTTGTGGATTCCATCAATAGTGGTATATAAACTTTATGTTGCATCCTGGATATATTCCGTCAGTTGTTAATGTGCACCTGCCAGTGGGACTTTTGCTCTTCCCACTGTGGCTATATTCTATTTGATTTTTGCTGTGTCATTTATGTCTGGTAGTTAGGGATTTCACTGTTCTCTTGAATGATGAAATTTTTATTCAATTTTCAGCATGTCATTTCTGAAGCATTTGAGCCCTCACCTTTCATACCGTCTGCTACTAAAGTATTTGATGATGACTTGGATTTTACAACCAGTCAGCAGCAAAAAGGACAGATTGATGCAGATGCTTCATCTGGATTTCTTACAAATGATAAGGATACCACCACAAGAGAAAACAATGTTGCCAAAATCAGAGTTGTGGTATGTTAATGTTACATATATGTTTCCATGCATTCCTGCACTTGTATTCGCAAATCCTTGTCAACAATGAATCAGGGTGTCCCTGTTGTATATTACTTTTAGGATTTATTGTTTGGGTAGTGTCAATGACCTGCTCTGATTTTCACTTCATGTCCTCCCATAGTCTATCCTTCTCCTTTTTTTAGGTTGTGGCACATGGTTCTTTCTGTTAATTCTGTACACTTGCCACTTATTGGTGTGCGCGCTTGCATCCTATTAACAAGTTTATGTCATCAGCCAAGATGCATTAAGTGGCCAGGCGCATTTTGTCTTTGTTGTAAGAAGTTTTAATGTTTCCTGTTCTGTAACAAATTCTTTACATTTTTCCCCCTATGCTGTATGGTATAAAATTGATTATGCATTTGCTCTTATACTTGTCTCAAATCTATGATCAATGGTTTTCCTGCAGTGGCATTTCTTGTATAATTGATATCTCTATGTTTCTGTCCATTTTCTCATCAAATCTATGATATTAATCTCAGGTACGTAAAAGACCATTAAACAAGAAGGAAATTGGTCGCAAAGAAGATGATATTGTCACAGTGCATGAGAATGCTTATCTAACTGTCCATGAACCCAAATTAAAGGTTCGTGGATGTCTTAAATCTTGAAGCACATTTTTTATTTTGTTTGTCTAGGTGATGTGATAAATTAGAGCAAGAATACCCTCTTGTCTATTATTTTTATCATTATCCTTCATTCAATTCAGTATGGGACTAACCATAGATCTGAAATTCAGGTTGATTTGACTGCCTATGTCGAAAAGCACGAATTTTGTTTTGATGCTGTCCTGGACGAGCAAGTGACTAATGATGAGGTTAGTCTTTTTGTGAGGCAGGAGTAAAGATGAAGGCTCTCTAACATGAAAATCTTCTATTATTTCTGATCATTTATATCTGCACTGTTATTTGTTTTGTTTTGATTTTTTTTTTTTGTTGGGGCTTTTTTGATGTCTAATGTTGTTTTGATTAATGACCATATTACTTGAGCAGGTTTATAGAATGACCGTAGAGCCAATTATACCTACCATCTTCCAGAGAACCAAAGCAACATGTTTTGCATATGGCCAAACAGGTGTGTATTAATTCTTGCAGGTTGTTACTTTCTAGTTGAACTCTTTGGCCACAACTTACTGTAAATACATTTAAGGTTTTTTCTATGATAGGTAGTTGGAGATGTCCCTTCTTTTTCATTTCCTTTGTATTCATATGATGGATGATGTGTTTGGCATTCAGTGGTTAGTTTACCGTGTTGTATTATTCTAGTTATGTGAGAAGAAGTGTCATGGCCAAATTTGTCTGGTTTTTCCTTTCTGTTTTAGCATTCCATGTATATGTTCTCTCCATTGAGCTTTCAGCTCCCTCATATAGTGTCATTGAAATATTAGTGGGATTAAATGGAAACTAATATATAGGCAAATAGATTTTTGGAAGCTTCTTAAATGGTATGTTGATCCTTGACATGCCATGGCTTCTCACATGTTGAGCATCTCTATCTATTATTTTGATGAAAATTTTACTTTTCTAGTCCTTAATTGATATAGGTGCATACTTAGGTCTTTTCTCAGCATCTTCAGTTTTCTAGTTTATGGCTTCATGCTACTGTCTTTTGAATTATTTGTGCTCCTTCACTGCCTTTTTCAGGAAGTGGAAAGACATACACAATGCAGCCATTACCTCTTAGAGCTGCCGAAGACCTCGTTAGATTGTTACACCAACCAGTTTATCGTAATCAGAGATTCAAGTTGTGGCTTAGCTTCTTTGAGATATATGGTGGAAAACTCTTTGATCTTCTCAGCGACCGGAAGTTAATATTCTCTGAATTTGGTTTTGCTTGTTTTTAGTTTGCTTTTTGATGAAATGCAACTTAGTTCTGGAAAAAAAAAAAGGCAAATTGATGATTTGCCCCTCAGACCTGTCAGATACTGGTTTAATGATGGATACTCACAATACTGATGTTAATTGTGAGTGCAAAATATACTAAACTGAATATAATTTTCAAAAATGTTTATGTTAAATTTCACAATAAAGAAAAGACGTGAAAGTGTTTCACCCATTGATTTCTGCAAAATTTGGAAAATATGAAGTTTTTTAACTACTTCCTTTGGTTAATTTTGCGGTACTAGTATCATATTCTTGGAGAAAAGAAAAAAAAAATCTCCTGGACAGGGATGGGGAAAGTGGGTAGAGAAGGTTGACATTCATGTTGCCTTCTTTTCCTGTTGTGCTAGTGGGTGACTTGTGTTTTTGGGTGCAATGATTATTTTCTTGATGTAATCTGATTAGTTGAAATTGACTGAAGAATTTTTAATATCTTTAGGGGTTCTTGAAGATATTGTCCCCTTTCCTGGCACATAATTTTCCTACTTCTACTTATCTTCTTCTTTGGCTTAGGAAACTCTGTATGAGGGAAGATGGACGACAACAAGTTTGCATTGTTGGGCTGCAAGAATTTGAAGTCTCTGATGTGCAGATTGTTAAAGAATATATTGAGAGGGGAAATGCGGCAAGAAGTACAGGTTCTACTGGTGCCAATGAAGAATCGTCAAGATCACATGCAATATTACAACTTGTTGTCAAAAAGCATAATGAGATAAAAGACTCCAGGCGAAATAATGATGGAAATGAACCAAAAAATGGGAAGGTCGTTGGGAAGATATCTTTCATTGATCTTGCTGGGAGCGAGAGAGGTGCTGACACAACAGATAATGATCGCCAAACAAGGTAGTTTTTCCTTGCCGTCTGTCTCTATGTGTCTCTGGCAATGTGAGTGCTTGACAGTCCTACATTCTTTATCCTTTTCTAGGTTAATCATTTGTTTACAAGTGAAATCTTGATTATAAATTTGCTCTGGAAACAGGGTTCTAAACATTGCCATGATTAGCAATATGGATAAATGCCTTGCCTTTATATATATAATCTAAAATTCCCTAGGTTTGCCTTTTCTATGATTGATTTTTTTTCTTGTTCTTCATCATTTTATTGCCGCCAAGCATATGCATAAGCATTTGAAAATTAGATCTAACTTTACCTTCTTCAAATCATAACTTGATTCTTTTCCCTCCCCAGAATTGAGGGAGCAGAAATTAACAAGAGTCTTTTGGCTCTTAAGGAGTGTATTCGTGCTCTTGACAATGACCAGATCCATATTCCATTCCGTGGGAGTAAACTTACTGAGGTGCTTCGTGACTCCTTTGTTGGCAACTCCAGGACTGTCATGATCTCATGTATTTCTCCGAATGCTGGTTCATGTGAACACACACTTAACACATTGAGATATGCTGATAGGTACAGCTTTATCTTGTTTTGTTTGAGGTTCAATGCAAGTTACCACATTGCAGTTATTTGACCGAAGCTTATTGACAATACTAACTTACCAGGGTCAAAAGCCTCTCCAAGTCTGGGAATACAAAAAAGGATCAGGGTTTGAGTTCTTTGCCTCCTCCTGGTAAGGAGTCCTCATCCGTTCCATCTTCATCACTCTCTGCTGATATGAAGGATGTTTACGACCAACCTCAGGAACCTAAAGCAATGGATACAAATAAAAGGGTCTTAGAGAAGGAATGTTCTCCTTGTCATCCTTCAAATGAGGCCAATAAACCACCACCCAATTTTATATCAAATTACACTTTCGGTAGTCAGGATGAAAGTGCAGCAACATCCAATGGTTTGGAGGAGAAGTTGGACATGAAAAATAGTTATGTTGGTTCCACAACTCAGAAGATGCACTCTGGACAGCCTTCTGAAAATTTGGCTGACACAGAGGAAAAGGTGCAGAAAGTCTCTCCACCTCGTCGAAAAGCTTATAAAGATGAGAGACATGAAAAACCTGGAAATTGGGCAAGAAAAGATGGTGCCAGTTCTGATCTGCCTACCACAAGTCATAAGCAGCAAAGTACCAGCAATTCTAACACTAATCATGTTGGATCTAGAAGACATGAAACTGAGCCGCTGCCTCAAGAAGATAGTATCAATGAGATTCTTGAGGTTGGTAGCTGCACTAATAACTATTTAATCTATTATGATGCTATTTGGAAATTTCTTTCGTCAATTGTCAATTAACATTGTCGTTTTGTGATTGTGAAGGAAGAGGAAGCCCTGATTGCCGCACATAGAAAAGAAATTGAAGACACAATGGAGATCGTTCGTGAAGTAAGTGAACCTTTCTTTTCTTTTTCCTCATCATCATTAGCAGTTAGAATCTTTTCCAGATCTTGTAGGGCTATAGCTGATTTTTTCCATTTCAGTGATTAAGTTGTGATGTGTTCCAGGAAATGAAACTGCTGGCAGAGGTGGATCAACCTGGTAGTCTCATTGATAATTATGTCACACAGTTGAGTTTTGTGCTCTCCCGCAAAGCAGCAAGCCTGGTTAGCCTCCAAGCTCGTCTTGCCAGATTCCAGCATCGTTTGAAAGAACAGGAAATCTTGAGTAGAAAGAGGGTACCCCGTTAATGCAGTTTGCAGTACCATCATGTCTGGCATCAGAGTCTCTAATTTGTATGTACATGACTGAATACAGATTTGATTGACTTTATCAAAATTTATGTACATGATCTGATATTCACACTCAAAGATCCTCAAGAAAGAGAATTGAAAAAGACCAGTTACAGTCTGGACATGGACTAACTGATCTGTAAAACTTCACCATGTAAGTTGCTGCTTGACAGAAGCCAGATTTTGGTCATTCTGGAAGAAGCATTAAGAGCTGCCGCACTGCTGTTTGGCAATGTGACTTGAAAATTGCTCGATGCCACGAAAATTGTATTTGTAGTTATGCGTAGACAAGAATCTGTTACTCTGAAAAGAGTAATGAGTAGGATTGAATGCTTGCCTTAGTGGGTTTGTGATCCTTGCTGTTCTCTTGTGCCATTAGCGATGTGTTGAAAAAACAACTCTTGAATTTGTATGTTGAAATGAAAAATAATTTCTAGTTTTTCTCAGTACACTGTTTTTGTTCTTTTTTATGGTTTTATTGAATTCCTAAAGATTTCTCGTCTCAGCGAAGAATATTTCATTCTATCAATAGCTCATTTTTGTAATATTGGTTTCAACTTTTCTCTGGTACAAATTTCATCAAGGAAACCAAGAACAAAGGTTGGCTTAATCAAGAATGAAATTTTCATTTCCAACCTTAGGTCAAAATATGCTTTGGATTACATTTGTGAAGGCAATTTTTCTAGCCAAAGACGGTAACAGAAATACAAGATGATAATCAATCATTTCCAAGAAAAAAAAAACCCTACAGAGGACCAGCTTCATGGCTTTCAGTGGCACTTCGTGTGTAAAAGGACAGGTTGCCAAACATTCAGTCACAAGCAAGAAAAAATGCTTGGGGCAAAGCAGAAGATGCTCCTTGCTGCTGAAGGCTGGTGCTTAGAATTTGACTTCCCCATCCTCCAAAAGAGATGTACAATACACTTGGCCCACCTTGGATCACTCAGCCTTCAACCTCAAGATCTCCTTGGCAGTCCTCTTTCTAAAGTAGGGCATATCCTCCTATATATAGGAGACAGATAACAGAAATCATTTCTTGTAAGCTAAAGAAGCATAGAAATTGGGTAAACTTCGGAAGGAAATCAAAAAACTTTGGGAGGCCAAGGCAATTAAAAAACTGTGCGGGCAAAGTGATACATCATGGAAGTTCAATGGGTAATAGTTCATTAAACCCATGTTTTGCTCTTATGAAATCCACATTCCTTATGTAATCAAAATTGAATATGATGAATCTCTTATTTCATTGTCTAGACTTGGCAAACTAAATGCTGCTGCACTATTAACTCTTGGAACATTAAAAAAATGCAAAAGCTTAATCAATAACTAGACAAGAGCAAGCAATTCGGTAAACATATTTGAAGAATAGTGGTCAGCACTTACAGAGGCCAGAATCAGAAGCTCACTAATATTAGAGTATATACTTAACTACATCTGCAGCACTTGGAATTGGCACCTTAACGGAAAATTCAGGTAACCCTAGTAATACAAGGCAGTCTAAAAAATAGCCATTTGCTGTCTAAAAGGCCAAAATGGATTTGGGAAAAGAGTAAAAAGGTAACACCAGGCACAAAGTAGCCAGCTTGAATATTTACCTGATTAAAACGGAGCCCGATATCTCTGCTGTAAAAGTCAGCATACTTGATCATAAAAACACCACAGTCGAAGCTGCACAAGACAGAAATTTATCCCGCCTTGTCAGTTGTTTGCAAACAATAGGACCATGAGAGGAGCCACAAGGTCTGGGAAAGTAACCTCTATGATTGTTTTTTCCTTTTAGAATAGATAAACATGCAAAGAAATACCATATGACGTTTTAAAACCCATGAATATAAGATATTCAAAGGACCAGGAAAACCGTGGATACATGTTACATGTGGCAAAAATATAAAGAAATAGATTGATAGGTATCTGCAAATTGATAAGGATGGATGTCAGCTGGAGGATTTCTTTTTTCTTTGCAGGGCATCCAACTAAAAGACGTCAAACTGTACATACCCATTTTCTTGTTCCGGAAGGTCCTTAGCAAACTCTTGCTTCCAGGAAGAAACATCAATCTCTTTTCCACTCTTATCCTTTACTTCATCTGTGAGATACCTAGCCTGCATACCAATGAAGCAGACTCATTAGAGGACAATCCATGGATTGAACAGCCTAGAAAATCCTGCCATGTCTTCTCTTTCATGTTTTTGCCCTCATAGAAAGAATATTCCCTTTCTTTATTTAATAAAGTGGTAAAGAAAAGAAATTACCAATTTTACTATAAATGACTATGAGGGTCAAAAACAAAAAAAAATTGGTATAATTTATATGGAGAGCAGTGGGCACTCGGAGGAGTAATTTATATACTTTCCATCTCAATTCAGTATTAGTAGTAAAAACCAATCTTTTCACAATTTAAAAAGTAGAATAGGAAGATAACATTACCAGTATTTTCAACACATGGGTATCAATACCACCAAGTGAATCAAGATACTGAAATGATTCGTCTTTCTTGTTGATCACAGCTAAGCACCAATGCACTTCTTTGTGGATGGGAACAAAAATCTGAATAAATCAGGAATATCAAGCCAAAGAAAGATTAACTGTTCATTAAGAGAAATAATTTATAAAATATAAAAAAGCAGTACCTTGTCACAATCAAAGATGCAATATCCAAGCTTCCTTTGGGAAGTCCACCTTCTAACTGATTGGAAATTGTATCCACCCTTTCCACTAATTAACTGCAAAGTTAGACATAATTCAAACGGGATAAAGACATTATTATTAGTATTATTATGGTTTTTGGGTGGGGGTGGCAGGGGAATATGCAAGTAGCTAGCAATTCTAAAACTGAGTCCTGCCAATGCAGGAAGCACTGTTAGTGATAAAATCACAGTGAATCAAGGAACTGATCTAGTCAGCTAACTGAAGCTACAGGAACAGTATAGAGACAGAATTCTGGCATAAAAAATCAAAAGAGAAGTGGCAATTTTAGAACAGAGTCCGAGGATGCAATCAAGAGGAATCAAGGAAACTGATCTCCTCAATTAACTCAAATGCAACTTTAATATATGTAAAAAAAAAAAAAAAAACCAATACTAACTACTTCCAGAAATGAATGTCTCATTTTGACTTGATTAAAAATTAAGGTGTGTTTGACTTTCATAAAGTTAACACTTTATCCTTCTCATTATTATATTTAGTTGTCCTTTAGGTTAGAAGATGTAAATCCTTAATTATTAAGGAGGTTGCCAGACTTCATATTAATAGTCCATTTCATTTAGTAAATGGGACATTCAATTCCCAAATCCGGACGGAGGGGGTAGAAACTATGATCAGGAACTAGCTTCAAGAATTTCATAATTTCACTTGATTAACAAATTGAAATTCCCTTATACAAGGGGTGTCACAATCTGAAAAATGGAGAATGTGAGGCCCTCTGTCTCTCATTGTACTGTACTTGCAATAGACGTCCATCTACCATTAAAGGTTTTTAGGATTTGAAAAGGGTGCATGTGTGGGGACGGGGGGTTAAAATATAGCTATTATGTAAAGATAATCCCAAAAAACCTTGCATTTCATTGCCTGTTGTCCAAATTTAAGGAAAAGGTAAAAAGACTGGTGTGTGTGATGTCAGTGCTCATCAACATGTAATTAATAGACCAAAACAATTGCAATTAATAACATTAGCAGTCATTTTTGCTTTACAAAATCAAGACCAAAGAGAAAAGACACTGGTTTTTCATTCCCTTCCATATGCTTTCATGTTTATATGAATTTTATACCATTAGCTGAATCAATAAACAAATTTACAGACATGTAAATTAAACAATCCAAATTCATACATTTTATCCATAGATGAACAGCTTATAACTGTGTGTTATTTGCAAGTCAACCAATTTAGCAAAGAATTTCAACAATTAAATAAGTTTCAGTTAAATCAAAAAGAACCTTAAAGCTAACCAACCTTCTTGTAAAAGAATGTGCTGAAGAAGTGACATTTCAAGAACTTTTTGGGTTCCCTTTTTTCCCTTTCCTTCAATAGCTCCAAATACAAATTGATGACCTGTACGGAAAGAACTTTCAGAAACATGAGTATCCAAATATGAGGATTTAAATAGCAGCAATGCCTATTTTTCTTAGTTGCATAACAGATGAGGGAAACCAAAACTTCACCTCGTCATTCAACCATGCCCCTGGTCTCAAGCACTGTAGCACCTCTCCAGTGATGTCAATATTAGAATTTTCATGAGTCACCAAAACCTTCCTCCTTCAGAATTTTCAATGAGAAGAAAAAATAAGAATGGAAGTATAAACCTACTCGGCAGTAGTAAAGAAAGAAAACATAAGATAGTACCTATTGGAATTTGACAAAGCATAGTTAACCTCAGACTCTTCTTCCTTAGTGAGAGGCTTAAAAGCTTCTGCAACCAAATCCTAGGAATGCATACACTAACAAAATTACAAAAACGATAACACATCAAAGAGTCAACACTTCATAAAATCATGCCCACAGTAAATCACCTTGTTGACATCGACCTCTGGTTTCTTCTGCGGATGTGATAATTGTTGTGTCTTAAGATCTATCTCATACCGTGCTATCTGAAACTTCAATAACTTCAACTTCTCATTCCTCCTTTCAGCAAATTCTCGCAACTTCTTATGGGCGCTGCTGCTACTGTCCTCCTTGTTCAAAGATAATGACTCCATCAACTTCCCAGTAGTATCCACCTTCAAATTACCATTACTGACATTTGTCACAGCAGATGAACTTGATGGCCGCATATCCCAGTCCATATCCTTCCCATCATATTTTTTAGAGTCCTCTCCATCCACATTACTGTCCTTCCACTTCTGATCTCTGAGAACATCCAAAACCTCAACTTCCTCAACACTGGAATCCTCAGAAATCTCCTCCTTTTCATCAATTTCAATAACCTCGCTATCCTTTTTAATATACCTAAAAGAGTCAAGTGCAACTTTCCTGGTTTTTTCATAATTTGAACTCAAAGAATTCCCCATTGCAAAAGGAGAATTGCTCCTGTAACTACTGTCTCTGGAATCGCTATTCCTAGAACCTTGAAATCGCCCGAATTTGCCAGACCTTATAGGAGCATGAGGTTCTCTTTTGAACTGGGGTTTTGACTCGGGGTACCGAAAAATTCTGGAAAATACCAACTTTAAAGGATTTGGTCTATCAGGGGTTCGATTCACAGGCAGATCAAGTTTAGCCTTTTTGGAACTACGGCTGTCAAGAAGGGGTGAATTTGGAGCTGGGTTCTTGCTATTCACATTGAAGTAGTCATCTCCACGCTTTCTATTACTCGTCGTTAATGCACCCATTGGACATAAAGTTCACATCAATTCCCCCAGAAACCCTAAAACCAAAAACCTCACGATACTCATCCCAGAGATGAAACCGTTGCTAATGCAGCAGACAACTATCTTTCCAAAACTGGCAAAGTAGAAGCCTTTTCCAGAATTCCCAGTGCGAAATCTCAAAATCAACAAAGACACAACGCGGGAAGCAGATTCAAAGAAAAATGACGGAATATCGAAATCAGAGCTGAGAAAAAACAAACCCCACAATTAAATTCCCCTCAAGACTTGGCAATCCCAAACGGGGCACCCCGAAAAAAGAAATAAAAGAATATCTGTACCACAAAATTCACCAAAAATCAAGCAAAAAACTATACAAGAATTTCAATATCTATTCTAAAAAATCACCAATATCAGTTCGATAAATCAAAGAGATGTGGAACGAAGACGATATCGCGCATCAAATAGCAACTAAGTCTCCTTCTAAATTGGGAAATCTTGAAATTTAAATGTGGAAATAAGGGAAAAAAAGTTAAAGGGTTTTGTTTTCGCAGTGGGTTTTGTTTTCGGTCGCAACGGAGAGAAGAGAAGATTAGTTGTTTCCCGGGTTTGGCTCCTAATTGGCATCTTTCTTAAAGTCACGTGTTTAATTTTATATATAGTTCTAATTTTTTTTAAGAAAAAAAAAAAAAATCAAGATGTAGTTTTAGATTTAAAATGCTCAAAATCTTTTCTTTCCGTTCGTCTACGTTCAACCCTTATTGTGTACATCCCATCAAATCGTATATTTTAAGCTTGAAATTTATTAATTCCAAATGTTACAATTTTCTATCATCATCAAATTTTTGAACTTATCAATCCATCCAAATATTATGACTTTCTATCACATTAAAATATCAAATTCGAACTTATCAATCCATCCAAATATTATGACTTTCTAACACGTTAAGGCCTCATTGAACTATCATGAATTGATCTATGAGTACAAACTTATTAAAGGTAAATAAATTCTCACCTATTATCAACTGAGGTATGTTTACATTAGTATATTTGGGTGAAAGAACTCTACATTTCTTCATGTCTATATCAAATATATATTGTGCATTATTCTATTTCAACGCCAATGTCTTTGGATGGAATATAAAAGTAAAATGTGAAGAGAAGTAAATATCAACTAGGAATTTACTGTATGTTTAGAGGGAAAGTTTCAAATAGATAGATTGGCATAACGAAAAGAACGATAACAAAATTATAAAAATTAGACAAAAGTATAAGGAATATAAAAAAAGGTTTATTTAGAATTTGCACAACAGAAAGTACTAAAGATCTATTACAAGAATTAGAAATACTCTGTGCTAAGGTTGAGCTTTATTTCCCTCTTCTCAGTAGTAGCTCAAGACTTTGAAGTACCAAAGCTCAGTACTACCTAAGTTTTTGCAGCTCAGCAAGCAGTTTTACACTTCCGTTGATCGGTTAGAATATTCTTGGACCAATGCTGAAAAGAGGGAGGGCCTTCCCAGCAAACTCGATGGCTTATCAAACTCCTTTACCCATCCTGTGCAAGGCAGAACATAGAAGTGATAAGCTGATATTTTTACCAGGTTCTTGCAAGAAATGAAGAGAAACTATGGTGCAAGGTTCAAGAAATGCAGCAGATGTTATTATATGTCCTGAGATGAATCCAGATTAATAGAAAGAAATAAGCTCGCGTAATAACTTGGCAGATTACTATCTAGAATGTATGTGAAATCTTGTGTGTGAATCTGCCTCCACAATGCAGTGTTTTTAGCAAAAGAGAGAGTGAGAGAGGAAGGGACTCTGACTGACCGTCATCTATAACCAAAACCCTGTCACCGTCTATCACTGAGGGTATTCTGTGAGCTATGGTAATAATGGTGCAATCTGAGAAGTCCTCGCGTATGATCTTTTGAATTACAGCATCAGTCTGAGAATCAACAGACGCCGTTGCCTCGTCCATAAACAAAATCCTGCTTCGTTTTAGCATGACTCTCCCCAAGCATAGAAGTTGCCTCTGACCGACGCTAAAGTTTTCTCCAGAGTCAACCACTAAAGAAGAAATCAGCATTTAGGATAAGAAAAAAGTAAGAAAGATGATAAATAATGAAAAGGGACAGAAGGGATCCAAATTTAGAAACCTAAAGCATCAAGCTTTTCCGGTTTTGCAGCCACCAGATCTTTCAGTTGGCAACGTTCAAGACTCTGGAGAGATTTGGAAAAAGGTTAGCAGGTTCCAGCAATCTAAATATAGAGATGGCATGCAATATTAAGTCTGTGATCATCACATGGAGCATATATTATGTACCTTCCATATCTCGTCATCAGAATATAGTCCAATTGGATCGATATTGCTTCTGATAGTTCCCTCAAAAAGGACAGGTTCCTGTGGGATGATCCCAAAGCGAGACCTCAGATCATGAAGGCCTAACTTGCAGATATTGACTTCATCAATGATGATATTCCCTGCACAAGGTTCCACTAGCCTAAAGAAAACTTGAATGAGAGTGGACTTCCCACTTCCTGTTCGGCCAACAACACCAATTTTTTCTCCTCCACAAATGTGTAGTGAAATTCCTTTCAAAACCAAAGGGGTGTTTGGTCGATACCTGACCTGCTCAAAAGTTTAAAGGTAATATTTAACTTAAAGATATAAACACACAAAAGCTCTTGCATCACCAGCTTTAAAAATATGTTAAGGTTCGCTCCATGAAATGTAATTCCCTTTGACAGTATCCCCTCTTCTCTCACACAAACAAGATCAGGGGAAAAAATGTCAACTTTACAAAAATTCAATGCAAAATTGATTGAAAAACGTCAAAGTTGATTAAGAATCGGACAGAAAACTGGTTAATTACCTGCAAGTTATGTGTCCTAATGTCACCAGTAGTTGGCCAATTAGGAGAGGGAGTCGAATCTCTTAAATGCCATGGAGCCTCTGAGGGGATATTTATGAATTGTTTTATCCTCTCGACTGAAACCATTCGGTTCTCCGTGAAGCAACTCATATATACAGCATAGAACAGCACACCATTCAGTGTCAGGCCATATGATAGAGTCAGGCCGATGTACTCTGAGAAAATAACAAAATAGTCAGCTTCCAAATTCTTTTCTGAGATTGCACTTGAACTATTAACATATTTCCCAAAATAAATTTCCAATATTAGAGCCAACTAATCAAAAAGAACACAGGTAAAAAAGAAAGGCAGTTTTGTTGGTAAGGCACATGCTAGTGTAAACCGAGATGCAAGTTTTTAATCGCTTAAAAAGATATACTAAACTAGGAATACTACCTGGCTTTATAAAACTACTAGGCAACACCACCATTAGCATAGTAGCAATGCACAGCAGAAAACTACCAATCAGCTCCAAGCGGAAACCCAACCACTCATTCGCTGAATAGTTGTGGAAAATCATTTGCAGATTCACGTTGAATCTTCTAAAATTTTCCTGAAAGAACTCCTCCTGCTTTCTAAAGCAACGGATGGTTGTAACACCAGTAATTGTTTCATTGAAGAGATCAATAACTGGGGCTCTAGTGACTGCCTCGAGTCGGGTCAATTCACGAGATGATGCTAGAAAATATCCCTGCAACCAGAAAATTTAGAAGAACAATGAATAGGATCCAATAAGTAACAGCTTTATATAAAAAACTGAAGAAATAATTTAGATCTATGTAACAATTAATATGCACTTAAATAGTATACATACACAAAAAAGTTCCATACCCGGTACCAGACATTCAGCCAAGCCAAAGGGACCAAAAGGAATACAGTTGGCCAAGCATTTTGGCAAATAATGAACAATATGCCAAGTACTGTGAAGTACATTGCAATGCTTAAGCTCAAAAAAATTGGAATAATAATATCAACGTTGGCTTGATCACCCGATACCTAAAAAAGACAAAACTTTGTTAAATTCTGGTTTTGAGAAGATTCACCAGGATGCCAAATAGAGGGATTTATACTTACACGACTTAAAATTCTTCCAGATGGAGTTGTGTCAAAGAATGCCATTGGAGCACGTAATGTGCTATCAAGCAATTGATTGAAGAAACTTTGAGCAGTCTTGAGAGTAATAGCATTTACGATAGTTGTTCTCACTGTGACAAGTATGCATGATATGACTGCTATAACTGAATAGACTTCAAGAAACCGATAACGGTTGAAATGGTCTCCAGAAGTTTCGTAAGCCAACCAGTAATCAGCTGACATAAGAGATAACTGCCACAACAAAGACATAAGTATTACTGCTACTACTCCCCACCATCCAAATGCCTCAGTGAAATACTGCTTGTATACTTCAAAGCTGACATGACCAGTCTCTCTCTCTTCTTCTTCAATAAGCTTGGCATTACCAATCAAAGATTCTGTTTCCTCCGTGGACAAGCTTTTTCCAATGAATTCACTACCATATAGACCATGGGGTGATGTCGGTGTTTGTGGTTGTGGTGATCTAGGTGTGACTGGATGAGGTGATCCTGGTAATTTCTGGGAATTGCCATCGTAAAAATTTGGGCTGTTCTCTGCAAGACCTACTGAATTTTCATGGGCAGCTACAAGTGCACCAAAATCCATGCTAGATGCAAGAAGCTCTTTGTACTTTCCAGATTGCACAATCTTTCCATCACGCATTACCTTGTACATCAAGTTGCAAAATGAAGCAAAGAAATTAGTCAAATACTTAAATCTTATCTTCCATGGGGAGTACTCACAGTGTTGTGTTGTTGGGGGCTGGGAGAAAGGAGAGAGGAGTAGGGAAAAGGAACACAAGGAAAAAAGTTGCAAAATTCACTGAGAAGTTTCCATCAATGAAATTTATCAAAAGCAGATCATGCTTGGAACACTTCAAGAGGATGAAACGTTATCTGGACTAGTTAATATCAGCTCAAAGTGACACCAAACTACAAGTTTACTTATTTTTCAACCAAAATAAGCAAATTTGATTCTATTAACTGTTCAAGTTTTATCCATTTTTTGTCTAGAAAATTCAACAGCTAATGGTGGGTGCTACATTGAAGCACAGTGCTCACCAGTATTAAATCAGCATTGTGCAGGAAGTCAACTTGGTGAGTCACAAGTAAGATTGTCTTATCTTTCAGAGCTCCCCTTAGGCATTCCTGAAGAAAGTCGTGTTCTTTAGCAGAGTATAGCACCAGAAACGAACCACAATTAAATTTCCTTAAATAGTATATGCATTGGGAAGATCTCATAAAGATTAGATTATTGTTCATTTAAATTCAAGACTAATCCAAATACTTATGCAACAGTGACAATCAAGTAAGAAGCAAGTCACAGGCACCTTAAATATTTCTGTTCCAGTGTGAGCATCAACTGCACTAAATATGTCATCAAGAAGATAGATATCACGATCCTGATAGACTGCTCTAGCCAATTGTATCCGCTGTTTTTGACCACCGCTAAGATTGATTCCACGTTCTCCGATCTCTGTCTGATCACCATGTTCAAAGATCTCCAAATCTTTCTCTAATGAGCAAGCCCGCAGGACATTCCTGTACCTCTCCATGTCCAATGGCGAACCAAATAAGATGTTTTCTTGAATAGTGGCATTCCTTATCCATGAAGTTTGGGGAACGTATGCAGTGGTCCCACAGACTCTAACCTGACATGAAAAGATAACAAACCTCATTTCAGGCAACATCTCACTATCATTGCATTTTCCAGTTTAACAGGACTTAATTTCCTTTTTTGGAACAGAACTTGTGCTATTTAATGGATGCACCAAACCATCAACAAATAACGAATGCTTAGTCCAAGTTTTGGCTTCACATAAAATACTCACTTTTTTATCTCCTTTGAGCTCAGCCTAACATGGACGATTGCCAAAGATGGGATGAGAATAAAGAGGATGAAACATATTTCAGGATTTCTTTTCTATTGCTATTTTTATCTATTTTTGTTATTCAAACTTGACCAATGTTCTTAGTTAGGAGGAACCTTAATTTCTTGGTTCTCTCTCTTTTCCGCTTTAGGTTTTCATGGCATCCGAACTAACTGGGATATGAATCATATGATTGGCATAGAATTTTAGGGTTTCACTCAACTTTGTTGTTACAATGAGATAAACCCTGCAGAAATTTGTAATGGGTTATAGGTAGAGCCAGACTGCTAAAACATGTTGATCAGTCAGATTGGGTCAAGCCATATGGTTCATCTGAAATCAGAAAGAACCTCAGGAAAAGCTCAGATTGCCTTGTATATTTCTCTAATTGGTCCTGAGAACCTCTCATTGAACCAAATAAATTTTCCTCAAATAGAAACTGAATGAATGTTAGTTGAATGTCCAATAATTAAACCAAACCAAAGCATCTCAGATTGACAACTTTGAGGGCTTATGGAAAAAGTGAAAAACTCTTGGTGAATTAATTAGTCCGCAGAGATAGAAATAACTAATCACCATCATCCAAAATGTTGAAATGGAGCTTCAGTCAATAAATACCTTTCCAGAGAATTTGTGTAGCTCACCAAGGACTGCTGCCAATAAGGAAGACTTCCCTGATCCAACAGTTCCAACAATTGCAGCAAGCTCCCCTTTCTTGATCTCGAAGTCTATATCTTTCAGAACAACTTCTCCTTCATCTTCCCATGAAAAAGTACCATCCTTCACCTCTGCTGCTATTCTTCCATCACAACCTTCCACTCTTTCAACAGATCTAGCGTCTAATTCTTTAGTTGACATAAAGCCATCCAACCTCCCCAGAGAGACAAATGCTTGAGCCATTGAGATAAGAGCTTGTGGGAAGGTTCGAATGGGTTCCTGCAAAATTCTTAAGATTGTTGTTATGGTGAACACTGTTCCGGCTCCAAGATTGACGTCAGATAAAGATGCAACACCAAATGTGAGAGCTGATATCACAATTGGGACGCTCCAAAGCATAGCCATATTGCAAGAGATCAAACACAAAAACTTCCTAAGCCAGTAAAACTCCATTCCACGAAAAAGCTGAATTCTATTTTTGAAGTGTTCTTCCCATGCTTGGAATTTGATTACTCGCATGTCGTTGAGTAACTCAGTGGTTGTCTTCAACCTTGAATCACGACTCTTACTAAGATTTACCTGGCAAATACCATTCTTGAAGGTGATATAAAGTGTTATCACCAGCACTGCAAGAACTGCAAAGCAAGAAACAAGCATTGAGAGGCCGATATAACCATATAGAAGAACCAAAGAAACTCCAATTTGCAGTGGCATCTGCCATAGAGAATGCAGCTGGGGTACCATATCTGAGAGTTGCTGAGTATCCACACCCATATAATTCACAATTTGTCCCACTCCATGAGCCTGCCTAGAGGAGCAAGAAAGTCTGAGACCTTTCTTGTACAAAGCAGAGACTAGAGCAGATCTCATTCTCATTCCAAGTTGCTGTGTCTGGAAATTCAAATGGTGTGAAGTGAGGACTTCAACCGTTTTAGCAATCATGAGAATCAACACAAGAAAATATCCTTCAGACATGTTTCTTCTGTCCCCTTTGGAAAAGTCAACGAAACTTTGAATCAGGACTGGACCGGTGTATTGTACAAGTAGCCTTACAAGATTCATCAAACCAGTGATACAAAGATCTGACCAGAAGCACAGGAACAATGTCTTTCTCACAGCATTTTTCTCATCTTCACCAGGTTTAGGCCAATTCTTTTCAAATAATTCTGCCAATGTTTCAGCCCGAAGATCTCGTGGAAGTTTTGGGACACTATCCTCCTTTAAAGGGGATTGGTATCCCTTTGTCATTACTGGATTCAGCCATAACCACACTGCTTTGGAGAGAAGAGAAGCTCTTCCATAGCGACTGACATTTGACTCTAACTCAGACGATTCTGCAATCGAGTTGCCACCTACTTGGGGTTCCTTTACAATTTTAATTCCAGATGATCCTCTAATGGCAACAATGCATAGGAAAGCATAGACTGGAAAACTAACTATAGAAAAGATATCATCTATCCTAATATCAAAATCCATATTTTTGCCAACAGTTATTATGCGAGTAACTCCAGCAGCAGCAAATAAAGTCACAAGAATCAAGCTCACAAACCAATAGATTCGAAGGGAGATAGGATGAAAAACAGCTCCAAATTTCTTCTCGTGAACAACAAGAACCATAATTGCAATCTGAGTTACAGCCTGAAACAACCGAAACAAAGCTTCCACGAAATGCCATCTTGATTGAATACCTCCAATGAAGGCTAATATGCCAACCACTAAGTAATACAGGCCTAACAGAGCTGTTGCAACTAGAGGAAGTTTGAACCAAAAAGTGGCTTCAAAACGAGGCCCCTCGCCTTCAAGAAGAGGTTTATCAAGGGAAGAAGATCCAGACCTTTTATTGGCAGAAAATCTAGAACTCAGCTTTCGGAATGCTAAAACTATTAAAATCAATAGGAAAAGCAGATTAAGTGCAGAAAAAAGAGCCCTTTGCAAACATGGCGATAAAAATATAAGCTCAAACCACTGTATCGCCGTTGAAGGAAAAGATGAACTTTCTGAAGATGGGATGATTGAGGTTGAACATTCCAGAGATGTCAACCATGAAGGAGAAGACACCATGGTAAAGCCTAATTGAAGCTTTGTCTCCTCTTCTCAGCCTTCTGAAGAACAACCCAAAAGATAATATTTAACATTTGATAAAGGGGGTAATCAGAAAATCCCAAAATGACATGAAAATGAGAGGTAGAAGGCAAAAGAATCCATGTACTAAAGACAGAGGAGCTAACATTCAGAAATGAATCTCAATCTCAATAAAAATAAATAAATAACCACGACGGATATAGCAAGAGAAACAGAGTAAAATACCTTTCAACACATTTTATGCCGAACAAATGAAGAGAAAAGAACGAGAACTGAAGCATGATTGTTACAAAAAGGTAAAGAGCTTAAAAGAAAAGTTCCCATTAAAGCATATGGATTTCCAAAATCAGGAAAAAGAGCTATCAGAAACATTTGAGAAACAGAATCTTGAAAGTGAGAAAGAAAACGGCAATGATTGTCCCTCAAAAGTACAAAAGAAAACAAATTTCTTGTCTCTCTTTCTCAGTAAAGCTCAACTTTTCCAGTCCAAACACAAGATTCATGCATATAAGCAGTAAGTTCCAAAATCATCAAAAACCCATCTCCATTTCAGTTAATCTTATCAATCTTGATAAAAATATAGAAGAAAAATAATTACCGCTCTTGACTAAAAACCAATATCATAATCACAAAAGATTTACCTTTCTCTGATATCAGCCTCAACTAGACGAAAGATAAAAAGAAACCATCGAAGAAGCATAGAAAGACTGGTTTTGGTTGGAAATACTAAAACCATGACTGCAAGGCTGACAGATGAAGATGTCAGCAGCAGCGAAGACTTCAAGAAGATGGACAAAGCTTTCCCCCCTTTTTTTGTCTTTTATTAAACCATATGCTATAGTAGAAACTAGGATAACAAAGAAAAATCTTACTCATTGAACTAAATGTGAATCAGAAGGTACATAAACATATTCACCGTTTAATTATATCAAGAAATCTTTATAACCCTTTTCATTCATTTTTTTTTTTTTATAAATGATATTCGGATTAAGGTACTATATATCTACGTCATTTTTCGTGATTTTCTGTATATTTTATAGTGTTCTTATAATATTTCAGGATAAATAATACTCCATCCCGAAGTCTTTTTCTAAATCAGAAGGAGAGAGTACATGACTTTCCTTTTCAGGGTTTGATAGATCAAGGAAATATGAAAAACGCACGGATCACAAACGTGTATAATTGAGACTTTACATACCGATTTGTGTGGTGGACCCAGTGGTGAGTCTTACCCTTAACCTTTCTGTTGTATTTTTCCTCCCCTCTGCATTTTATCCTGCCACTTTCGTCCATTGGCCATTGGCCAAGGTCAAAATCTAAGCCTGTAAGAATTCTAAGATGGTCCCTTCCTTCCATCTCGAAGGACCTTTGTCCTCGCAAAAAGTCAGGCTCTTGGCTGGTTGCAAGATGATTATAGTAGAAGAAGATTGTGCTGTTATTGAAGATTAGTTTTTGGTTGGTTCAAGAGTAGAAGTAATGTGGTACTTCTCCTCACTCAATATAAGTTTTAACTAATTCTATTTTATTATTAATTATAAGTCATTATTGTTAGTTAATTAAATATTTAATGATTTTTTTTTTCTATATTACCTATATATAGTAAAATAGTATTTAAATTGTTAAAAGGGTGATGAGATGATATTTCAAAAAAATTGACAAAAAAAAAAAATTCATCTTAATTTTTTAAAAAAGATGATTATTAATGAAAATAGTATAAATTTAGTCTCTCTCCACTAATGAATCCTCCCTAACCCCTTCCGTTGGAGATTAATAGTTATTCTTGTCTATTCTCATCATGTCTTGAACTATCGAGTTTTAAGTAATCAATAAACTAATAACACTTGAATGATGAAATTGGATTTGAACTTGTACACTCCTAACTATCTTTCATCTAATATCTTCTTATATTTATTATGAAAAAATACAAAAATAATAATAATAAATAGATATAAAAGTAATATACTAACTTTTAATTTGACTATTTCAATTAGAATTTAAACAAATAAAAATTTCGACCTTCAAGGTAAAACTCACCCCCTGTTGTCATATTTCAAATAATTTATGAAATTAAATTATTATCATTAATTAAATAGATTGGAAAATTATTTATTTATTTGTATATTTTGGTTTCTGACAGAACTGTGTCATGGCTAGACTATTATCATTTTTAATAATTAGTACCATTATTATATTCGGCCGTCCTTAAAAATTTATTAATTCAGCGACGGCAAATTACAAAACCTATAAAAGGTTGACTTTTCCTTTTCCTTTGAGTCCGCAGCCATTATTTATCGGTGAAAGTGTACGAACAAGAACAAGAGGATGTTGATGAGATTAAATTCAAAACTTGAGGTCTTATTTATTGATTAAATGTAATAATAATATTTTTTCATTTAGAGTTAAATGTTGCATTGTTATTAGAGATATTTATTTTCAAATAGCGAGAGTCATATTTTTTAAAATATAGTATTTATGTGGACATAATGTATTGTATTACTTATTTAAAAAATTATTTATAAGTCATTTGGATTATTTTTTAATATAACTAAATATAAGTTTTTATTATTAATTTATTTGATATTTTACTGATTTTTTTCCCCTATATTTACTCCTATCTTTCTAATATTTTCTAATTAATGTAGTTAGTTTGAATAACAGAGTAGCATTAAAATTCTTCACCAACAAACAAACAAGTTAGGAAGATATTTGTTAGTTAGTAAGTTATTATATTTAAGGCAAGATATCCAAAAATATTCATACTTAGAATTAGGAAGTGAGCACTAATTTGGAATGTGCCTCACATGGTTTTGGAAGCTTTTGGATTATGGTGCATATATTATTTTAGGATGTCCTAGTTAAATGATTACTAAAAGTATGCATTGAAAAAAAAAAAAATTGATGATAAAGGTGCAAGGCTTTTGGAATCTAGCTAGATTGATTCCTAGTTTTAGATTTTTTTAAAAATTTTTTTTCTCTTTTTGTACAAGGAATCTTCTAATGAGTACATAATTCCAAATAGTAGTGAACTTGGAGATAAATAGGTGAAATCAAATTCCTTAGTTTGTTGTCGCTTATTGCTAGAATCAAGCAAAAACTCTATTATTACTTTGATATGTGTTTCAAAATCTTAAATGATTTTTAAAGAGAAACGGAGGGAGGAGTAGTAATCTATTAGGCATATTCGTTAATAGAGACCAAATACCAACAAGATCATTTCTAATCTCAAAGTGGGATTCATGTCCACATCTCAATGCCTATTTATCTAAGGTACCCTAGTCTCTTTTAATTGTTTATAAGCATATTAAGAAGGGTTCCATGTATGCCCTTGAAATACATACAAGGAAATTCACACAAACAAGCTTAAAAGTATAAATCTTGAAGAATAATCCTATCATGTGAAAGGTTTTTTTTTTTTCTTTTTCTTTTACCTCCAACTCTTCCCAACACTCACTATTTTTCACATTCGGTGGTTCTTCATTTTGTTGAGATCTTTTGATTTTATGGGCTGCTAGTTACGACTAAAACTACTCCATCATGTAAAATTTAAAGCCAAATCATGCCCTCTAAAGTATGATAAGGTAAGTCCAATGACCCTAACTATTTTGTTAGCATATTTCTATTGGTGATTAGAAAAAGGAAAGGTACCTTTTAAGGATCAATTATTGTGATTCGATAGGCATAATGTCATTTTCATGACACAATTCTGAGTAGAGCTGTCAATTGGGACTGATCTAATCCAATCCGTCTCTAATTCTAAAGGTTAGAAAATTTAAAGGGTTGGGACGGGTTAAAAAATTTTGAAGTGTTGTCAAAATCCTAATCTAACTCAACCCCACAAGGATTAAAGATCGGGACGGGCTAACCCTTAAATAAATATATATATATATTTATATATTTATACATTTTTTTTACTTTAAAAAATATTTTAATTTTTACACTACTTTTAAAAAATGCAAAAAATAGTAAAAAAGGTGAATAGAAAATTAGAGGAAAAATGTAGAAAATTATTAAATACAAACCAAAAATAAAATTTAAAAACCCAATTTTAGGATTTAAAACTTATTACAATCCAAAAAAAAAAAAACTAAACAAAGAGTTTGAGTTTCAATAAGAATAGCAATACTATTACAAATAATGATACGGTAATAGTAATAGAAAGTAAGTTTGTACTTTTTTTTAATTATGATAAATAAATTATAAAATAAAATAACTTTTTTAATATCTTTTGCCCCAAGGATCGACCCAGCCTGATCCTCTCTAAACCCTCATTTTGGCCCTTGACTATTAAGGGACAGGCTAAAAAATTCTTGTTGCAACTAAGATCAGGTTTTCAAACCTAACCCTTCAAAAATCTGGGATAGGATTTGCCGATCTCAAGGCGCCATCCATTTTGACAGCTTTAATTCCGAGTTTAATCCTAAATTCCTAATTAAAGTTTGCGGTGCAATTATGTGTTCTTTCCCAACAATTTTGATTCATTGAAAAGGGTAAGAAGAAAAAATGATTGGATTTTTTTCAAATTTCGGTCATGATGTATTTTAATTTTGCCAATTCCCTTACTAGTCTTTTTTTTTTTTTCTGTCCAATTCCCTTGGCTTTTAATAAATAAATAAATTTATATATTTATATGGTAATCCCATCTGCTGATCACATGGCCAATTAGGTAAAAAATTGAAGGTTTTAATGTTTTTTTTTTCTTCAAAACTTTTCTTTGATTTTTTTTTTTCGTTTTATCAAAAAATTAGAATCAATGAGTCTATCTCACATTTTATTGAAAGATTGTAAATTTTACTTATTAAAAACATCAAATTTTATGTTAAAAGTAATTCTTTGTAATAATGTGCTTCTAGTCATTCAAGTGTTTAAACATGAAAAGTGCGATGTTAACCTAATATGATCGTGAGAGAATTTTTATTTTTTTTTACAAATAACATTCAAAATAAAATTACATACGCACCTCAACTAACTTTCTGAGTAAAGAGAGATTGGAACCTTTATTTTTTAACTATAGTATTTTGATTTCCCCCGTCCTTTATGCCCTTATGCATGAGCCATTCGGTGCAACTTTCCAGACCATCAAGTCAAAAGTTTCATTTTTCTTTGTTTTTGGGGCCTTATGCTTTTGGCCTGATTGGCTACCAAAAGTTTCACTACTTTCTAAATCAAGGCATGTTATTGGTGCTTGACCTCTTAGTTTTTTTGAGCATCTTTTTTCGTAGATTTCTTGACGTGAAGATCCATACCATAACTTGACATGGACTCCTTTGCTAGCATATACCCTTATCAGCAAATCTAGCTCTTCCTCTCATATCATATTTTTGGGAGCATAGTTCAATGGCAAATTCAATGAAAATTAGTATAATATTAACCTTACCTTTTACATAAAATGTGAGTTCGATTCTTATCAAGCGTAAAGAGTGGTTCGTTATTTGTAAAGGTTAAAGAAAAGATGTATAACCCTTATTTATGATCTCCACGTAATTCGGAACTATGAGCGTTTGAGATGAAATTCACCATTTTTTTTTATAATCATGTTGGTACGCAAATTTCCAGATAGCTTCTTGGCCCAAACTTTGTAATTTAAATGAGCCCATTTTGGACAGGTCTTTTCGGCTTCTCAGAAAATTTGAAGTCGTTTTGATCAAAGCCCAATTTGCATATATCTAATCTAAGTATGGTTTGTGAGTCCTTAATTACTTCAAAGAGCTGTTAAAAGAAAAGATCCAACACTTCAAAATGCAGAAGAAATTTTCGGGCTGGTGAACTTTTCTGTATTGTTTTGTTTAAGGTAATATTTTCAATTTTCATTGTTACCCTGGCAACTGTGCTGGGTAATGCTGTCTAATGCTGTCTAATGCTGTGTTCTTGAGGAGTTATTTTATTAGTAAGGGCATATATTGCAGTTGACCATGGTTTCTTGGAACCGTGTCGATTCACTTTTTTTTTTTTTCCTCCTCTTCCTATTTTCTTCTTTGTGATCTTGAAAAAGAAAGATCTTGATTTGTTTCCCAATTGAATTGGATTGTTGCAGTCGGGCAAACGGCAAACCATGTGGAGAAAGTCGTTGTCCAAACTCGTCGTCTCTTCCTCAAACCTCAAGAGTAACAGCTATGCAATCGGAAACCCGCTCTTCCGTTCTCAATTGTTCTCTGCTGCGGCGAGCCCGACGCCGTCTGCGGCAGTTTCTCTGAAATCGGATCCAGGTTCCGTTCTGGGATCTTTCTTTACTGCTTTATCAGCGTCCAAAGCAAGGGACTTTGTTGATTTGGGTAAACATTACGGCCGCTGTTACTACGAGCTGTCAAAAGCTCGCCTTAGGTGAGTGCATTTTTCTTATCTTTTTCTTTTTGTGTTTTTTTGGTTTTATCATGTAGGTTATTGAAGGATTTGATGAAGCATGAATACTATTTACTTTACACAGCAAAGCTCAAGTCTTTAGTGCTTAATTCAAGGCAAAATTCTGTGGTAGAGTTGCTTGTGTTCCTAAAGAATGTTAACAAATGAGTGGATGATTTATTTTGGGAGTTAAGGATTTGATGGTTAACATTGTTGAAGATCAAAATGTAAGGAAGTAAAAGAAAAACTGATTGGTGATAGAGGAAGTAGTTTTATCTAAAAAAAAAGTGAACTTTCTGAATCCTAATAGTTTCTTTTAGCATTATCCTCAATCAATTTTTTTTGCAAATAAATGAAGAACAAAACGCTTCTTTTTCCCTTTCTCCTGATTTTTGGCAAATATTAGCTAAGTTTTATGCATCTTAAATTTTCTTCAATTGTGGATATTTTTGTACCAAAATATCATCCAATATGGTGAATTGTCAAAGTACAACTCAGTTAGGCTCTCTAACCAATAAATATGGTGAAAATTTGTGTTGGCTCTTTCCGACATAATTTTCATTTTGTTTGCTCATTTGTTCACTTTTACTGTGACATTTAATATATAGCTGGATAAATAATTTGACACTCTTTCTTAATGCTATCTTCAGCATGTTAGTTGTTGCAACATCGGGTACTGGATATGTCCTTGGAAGTGGAAATGTCATAGATTATGCGGGCTTATGTTGCACTTGTGCTGGCACAATGATGGTTGCAGCATCTGCTAACACTCTAAATCAGGTCTGTGGCTTGGTAGACTAATGCATGGGTCATATGCAAATGTACAATCTCACAGCTGCAGTTTTACGTTATTACTCTGCATCTTCATTTAGCATGTTCTCCTTGTGATCTAACTTCTAAGACACATTTGATCTATTCTGCCAATAATTGTGTCTCAGTTTGCTTAGACTATATTCAGTTAGTTAATTTCATAGTCTTTCAATTTTAACACTCCTATATTAGGATCAGATGAGTGGTGAAACCAATATGTAGTGATGAAAGAGGGTTTGAGAATCAACCATTACCTGTTAGCACTCAAAACGAATGAGGAGACTGAACTTCATAATGCAAGTGAAGATTTTAATATGGCATTTCTAGGGGAACATTGTGGCTTCTCTTCTTAAGGCTTTATGGTCATAGGATATCCTGAATTTTCAAAAAGCAGATATCTACATTGTTTTAGCTCAGTTTTTGAGCTTCTGAAATTTCTTATCATGCGATGTTTTTTTGTCCCTTCTGTTGGATTCTATTTTAGATTTAGAGGAGGATTGTCTTTCTAAGTTGATAAATAGGACTGGAGGTTGAGTGAACTTGCATCCTTAAGCTTGATTCATGTTTTATAGGATGGATATGATGCATTCATGTGTATGTTTTATGCCAATGAACTAGTTGGGCTGTTTATTTTCATGCTTCTCAACTTGATTGAATGAAAGTAGAAATAATATTCATTTCTGTTGAAACATGCTTGCCAGGTTTATGAGATCAATAATGATTCTAAGATGAAGAGAACCAGGAACAGACCTCTACCTTCAGGTCGTCTGACCGTACCTCATGCAATCACCTGGGCAGCTATTACTGGTGTTGGTGGTACTGCTTTACTGGCTAGCGAGGTGGTTGAATAATTTGAATACCTCATCTGACTCTCATCTTTCTGATATTGGTCTATCCTGCCTTGCCTGTGAAGTATAATGACTGGAGGGATTGATGTTTCAACTTTTTTGACAAGGTTTTCCACAGGCTAATATGATGGCTGCTAGTCTTGCTGCTTCTAATCTCGTCCTTTATGCATTTGTATACACACCTCTGAAGCAAATTCATCCAATAAATACATGGGTTGGAGCAGTTGTTGGTGCAATTCCTCCTCTTCTTGGGTACTTAACACTGCTACCTTTTGACCTGACTTGTATCATTATACTTTATTTCTGGAATAGAATTCTTTTTCTCTAGTCTAGCTTGGCTTCTTTTGGGTTGCTTAATATTGTTTAAAATATTCAAAGAAAAGAAATATTCTTTAACTGGTCTAATAGATTCCGTTTCTGGTACCTTGCACCTTACATGTAAATCCATGGATTTAGGTGGGCTGCAGCTGCTGGAGAGGTGTCACTTAAAGCCATGATTCTTCCTGCTGCTTTGTATTTCTGGCAAATTCCCCATTTTATGGCCCTTGCATACTTGTGCCGCAAAGATTATGCAGATGGAGGGTAAGGTGCTCGTGTTTTTATACTTAATGTGCAAAAACTCACCATTATTATGTTGCTTGGGTTGAATATTATGTAGAACCAATGCTTCATCTGAATTATGTAATTCCCTCATATTCAAATTTGTTCCATCTTCTTGAATCTATTTTACAGATCTTTCATGATGCTTATGACCGTATCTTCTAGTGCACTTCTCACTTCTGCATGAGTAGAAGAATGTTGGCATATTTTTCATTTTCTTGCTCGGAATGGATCTGTCTAAAGGAAACATGGATAAGAAAACTTATTGTATCTTTTGTATGGATCAGTATTGCTAACTGAACATGTGATCTCAATCTTCATTTTTACACTTTCTTCTTTTGTATCTCGTGGTCTTGGTTTCTTACGTGGAACTATTTTTCCTTTTCCTCATTTGTTTAACCCTGGTTATTCTCCACCCTTCAGGTTTAGGATGTTCTCTCTTACTGATGCTTCTGGTCAGAGAACAGCCCTGGTTGCCTTAAGGAATTGTCTATATCTGCTGCCATTGGGTTATCTAGCCTATGACTGTGAGTGCATGTCTAATTTGTTCACAATGTTTTTCAGTTAATTGTATTTTTCATATGCATCTGGTGGCTGTTGATATCAACTACTAAAAGCATAAAACAGTCTCAGTTAATGATGTGCCCATAATCTGCAGATTTACTAGATTTCTCGATTGAGATTAAGGTGAAGTGTTGTTAATAACGGCTAACTTATCTTAACAGGGGGCATTACTTCTGGGTGGTTCTGTCTGGAGTCAACAATCCTAGCTTTAGCCATTAGTGGCACAGCCTTGTTATTTTGCCTTAACCGTACAACGGAAAATGCCAGGAAAATGTTCCGTGGTAGCCTACTCTATCTTCCGGTATTCATGTCTGGTCTTCTGTTTCATCGCCTGCCTGCTGGCCAGCATCAAGAGGTAGAAACTTCACAAGTTAAGGTCAAACAATCTTCTTTATTAGATTTGCTGCTTGAAGACACTGAGAATATCAATATGCAGAATAAGCTGAAAAATAAAACTGTGGGTGCCTGCAGACAACCGCCTGTAGCATATGCCTCTGTAGCTCCATTCCCTTTCTTGCCGGCTCCGGCCTATGCTACTCAATGAGCCTGACATCACCTTCTGCATCTTTCCATACAACCATATATATATTTGTCAAATTTGGAGCTCTTTTTCTAGTTTTTGGTGTTTGGCTAATAAATAAATATGTGCACAGGAAAGTTTTGAAACATTTTGAGCCTGTTAACATTTAAGTGAAGCAGCATGAAGTGGCTGTGAGTCTAAACAATGAAAGGCCTCCCATTGGAGAATGCCTATTTTTTCCCTATGTTATAGTTGGATATTTTCATGTATAACAAGCTTTGACAATGATGATAATAGGAGTTTCTGATATGGTTTAGTGGAATGGTTAATGAGTTTTTATACTATTTCTGGATCATGAAATTCTAGACAGGAATGCATATTCTTGTAACTGGAGTATTAAGAATAAGATGATTAATGTGTACAAGATTCTTCCTTTTTAACCTTTTCATGAATGAAATAATTGTGGCAAGAAACTTGTTCCTTCCATCTTATTCATATGCCTCTGGAGGGAATCGTTCAAGGCAAGAATCTGTCTTTTTCAACGGTTTGCAAGTCTCCAAAGAGTGTGTCTGTTTCAGAACACGTTATTTGAATTTAAAAAAGGTCCAGATGGTTCAGCAAGCTGTTGAATCACAAGTTTTTGTGTCGTCAAGGACAAGGACGCGGACAAGAACATGAAAAGAAATGATATCAATCTTTGAGTTCTTGGAATAAAATGCCTGAGAAGAAGAAAAAAGAACATGCACGCACACACCTAATGAGCTTTACTTCTAAATTTTAAATCGATTGTCTTTTACTCTTTTAAGTCTGTTTCACTATATAAGTTGTCAGTTTACATAATTTCATAACAATATAGCTATTTGTTTTGTTCGTAGGTTGTAATGTCTAAAGAGAGTCAGCAGTGACATGATGTTTCTTCAGGTTCTCCAAACAAATCATCTGCAACTTTGCAATAGCCTCATCAACCAATCCCTCTTCTTCCATTCTCAGTTTCTGACTCAATTCTCTTGCTTTCCTCTTCACATCTTCACCTGTCTTTTTCACTACTACTTCCTCTGTCACCTTTGCTATCTCTTCCCTCTTCAACTTCCCATTCTTGTCCTTAAGAACCTCCTTGCCAACTCCAAGTTCCACCAGAAACCTGGCATTGCAAGGTTGATCAACCTGCATAGGAATGGCTATTGCTGGAACCCCATAGTACAAGGTCTCTGTTGTTGAGCCCCATCCACAGTGAGTCACAAATCCCCCAATACTTGGATGTTGCAGGATGTTAGCCTGTGGTGCCCATCCCTCCACGACTATGCCTCTGTCTTTTGTCCTCTCAAGAAAACCAGCTGGGACTGACTCTTGAGCAGTTGTGGTTGTGTTTCCTTCAGGAAATCTAATTACCCATATGAAGTTAGCCTTGCTAAGCTCCAAACCATGCGCTATCTCTTCAATCTCCTCCTTGGATGAGAAGTATTCACTGCCAAAAGAAACCAACACCACAGAAGATGAATCCTTCTTGTCCAGCCAGCTGAATATATGCAAATGATCCTCCTGGGTAGGCTGGGGTTCTTGAACTAGTGCGCCTAAAGGCACCATTTTCTTCCCACTTAAGGAGGAAAGGTAATCAAGATATTTGCCCTCAATTTCTCTGCTGCTTTTGATCAGAACAATCTCTTGTGACAGTTCAAGAGAGTGAAAAGACAAAAGGGGAATCAAATCTGGCAGAATCTGAAATTTTTCCTCCTCATAGTCCCTGATAAAGATTTCTGGATAAGGGTAATTACTTAGACTCCTTTGAGTAAAGCCATACCTAAATATATGGTATAAGTGGGACGTTGCTGCTCCACCAGAGGTAAAGAAAGGAACAGAGGGAACCTTGTGAAATGAAGCAATTTCAGGAGCCCATGATTGGAAAATGTCATATAGTAGCAGGTCAGGTTTCAACCTCATGACAATGTCGGAAAAGCTAGTCTTGGACATTTGAAAGGCCCGCATTAGGGTGGAAGCTAAATTGGGTGGTAAGCCTTTGGCTGTATGGTAGCAGGGAGGAAGCTCAGGGATATCTGGGAGATGAAGTTCTATGAATTCTACGGAGGAAGAATCATCAGAACAAGAACTATTTTTGAAACTTTTCTTGATGGAACTTAGATTGATAGCTGTAGAACAGAAGAATATGTGAAAATTTTTGTCTCTGAGCTTCTTGGCCAGTTCAAAGTATGGCGTAATATGACCATGAGCTAACCATGGGAACAACAGAACTTTGAAACTAATGGGTTCTTTAGTCTCCATAAATGATCAAGCCTTTCCTAATTATGGAGGTAGCTGGAGGGACTGCAGAAGGCTGAGAAAGGAAGGATTTTGAAGTGCCTAAACTATGAAGCTAGCCTTCAATTCTCTTTCCTGCTTCGTGATGAATACAAAAGAAAATGAGATCCTTATATAGGGCAATTTCTGTATGATCATTCAAAACCGTTACTTGGCATGAGACAACAACAGAGATCCAGATCAGAATTTTCCATTTGGGAGAATTCTAATATGGACCTAGTCCATACCCTTACACATAAACCTTGTGACTCAAGCATCAAAACGGTAGTTTGGGATCCACATATAATAATACTTTTGAAAATTTTTTTACTTGCATAAATTGATATGGACCAAAAGGTCCACATATGGGGAGATAGACAAGGTCCATATCAAAATTTTCCATTTGGGTTTCTTTGTCTCTAGTGGCCTAACTAATAGGCAAATAAGTTTGATAAAGTAACTGCAAGGTCCAATCACAATCCTACAGAATTAGGTTGCTGTCTAGAAGACAAGACTAACAACACCCCAAGAATGGCAATTATAATTTTGCGTTAACAAGTATCTGCAAGCAATAATAAGCAGGAAAAGGAGATGAATCAAAGGGTTATGGCATGTAATCATGTGGATGTTTGGAAGGCCACAAACAGAAAAAACTCCACTGGATAGGCATCCTTAAACTCAAAATTAGTCCAACAATTGACATCAAATATGAATAAAGTACATTAGGAGTCGGGCATCTTACCCCGGCAGCAAGCATTGCTAGAAATTCAATCAGGCATCAGCTAAAAGCAACATGTATTTGAGCCCCGTGATCACTTCTTTACCCCATCAATGGTATTTGCTTTTCAAACATGAGGACTTCTATTTTAAATTTCTAAATAACAAGTATATTGTATTTATTTATTTATTGGGAGATATGAAACAGAATATCTCAAGAAGTACTTTCATTTTTAATTGAATATATTCATTCCTATTTTAAAAAATTAAATTAAATTTTTGCACAAAAAATTACTATTATCTTGATATAAAAGTCTATTGAGTTGCTCAAACACTTTTCTTAAATTTTATTTTATATATTATAAGTTCCAAGATTGAAGTTTGCTTACGAAGAAGAAAGAAGAAGATGGGAGAACGGTGGGAGGAGAATCGGTGAGAAAATAGAGAGAGGGAGAGATAGATAAGGATAGATCCCAGTTTCAAGTCACACATGGTGGCTGCCCTGGAGAGAATCAATAGGGAACTGATAAAATCAATTGGGATCCAACTACATTTGACTTAAATTTGTTTGACTACATAGGCTAAAAACTCTTTCAAGAAAATATAAAATCATATACCAAAACCAAAAAAACAAGAAAAGGGCAATATAAAACCGAGGTCAGGGTTGGTTTTACTAACTTATTACTACTTTATAAGCGTTAGAAAAGTGAGAACTCTGAGATTCTTGTTTTGCTATTTATAGATTCTTCGCCATAATTTACACGTTCGTGATGGGTCATATATACTTGATGGGAGAAAAGGGTCTGACCCGACTCGAACCCAAACACAAGTCAAAGAGGAAAAGTGGGCAACGACCTTTTACCACCAACCTCGTAGGTCATCGACTTTTGAAATGAACTCAGAAGAGGTGTCATCGGACCATGACCTACAACCTAGTGAGCTCTAATCTGTCGCATACACCTTCCATGCTGTGACTAAGTATGCGCAACTCCTAACACACCCAATGAGCCTATAATCACTCGCCGGGACCTCCCACAAGAGATAGTTGAGACCTTCAACGTCCACGGGCAAATCGCGAGATGAGCCAAAAGGTCAAGGCCGGAAGGTCATTAGTGAGCTTGACGCTCTCTACTGGAGACTTGAATGGTAAAGTATCACATCTTAGGATTCTAGGAGCAATTGACAAGATTTGATATGATTTCACAATTATTCAAATTAC
>JAOXNR010000032.1:15486287-15513208 GCA_028571225.1 Parsonsia alboflavescens | reverse complement strand
CTATTTCTCCACTCCCACTAAATCTAACTTAAATATACATCAGAATTATTCTTAGGGCTATAGCTCAATCCTTTTTATTGATTTTGGTTAATTTTGATCTTTCATGATTGGACTCCAATAATAATAGTAACGTAACTTGATTTTTTTTCTTTTTATAAAAGTTGATTTAGTTAACTTTTAATATAACGTTATCTTACATTTCGAGTATCTAATACATGTTTATTTCCATCCCTATCTTATTATTTTTTCTTCAAAAAGTTAGAAGGGAAAAAAAAAAAAAAAAGGGAATCAAAACATTATTATAAGAAAAGGTGAACGAATAGTATATCTGCTTACCGTTATAAAAATAACTTCAAAAAGTTCTTCCTTTTTTCCATCTCTGCCTCGGAATTCAAATTTAAAAATGACCGTTGCAATCCCTTTTTCCGTTTTTAATTTCATTATCATTTGTTCAAGAATCATCATCCGCTGCTGCATTCTCAATTCTCAAAGAGGATCAGTGAAATTTCTCTCCAAGAACCCTCTTTTCATTCTTCTTCGCTTCACGACAACACTAGAGGAAAATGGCATTGAGACCTCTTGATAACGCTTTGCCCATAGCACAAGAACAGCCCAAGAAACAAGCGAAAGGTGTAATTCCCACACAGAAACAGCTTGATTTGGGCGTGAATGATGAAAATAAAGCACCTTTGCCACCAATCTCAAATGGGGATGCTTCGATTGATTATATCACTTCTGAAAATCTCAAAGCTGTCATCGACCCAGAAACTAAAATCCAGGTAAAGTTGTATTTTTCTTTTTTCTTTTTTTTGTATTTTGCCTTAACTTGCAATGAATTGGTTTTCTTTTGAGATGTTCAATTGAATTTTGTTGTTACAATGAGCTTAGGGCGAGTTGGGTTTAGTTTTCTGTTCAAGTTTCGTGATATGAGCTATGCAAAATTTTCAGGGCCTTATTGGAGGTTTAGAATCCAGAGATTGGTTGAAGGTTTGTGAATCACTAAATGATGCGAGACGTTTTGCACTCTATCATTCTGATCTCTTGATGCCAATCTTGTAAGATTATCTGAAAATTTTCCTGAATTTTATCTGTATGGGGAAATGGGAATGTGGTAATAATATATAATACTGTTGCAGGGACAAAGTAGTGATGGTAATAGTAAAAGCAATGAAGAACCCAAGAAGTGCTCTATGTAAGACCTCAATCATGGCTTCATCTGAAATCTTCAAAGCCTTTGCAGATAAGTTGCTTGATTCTGCAGCAACAGAAGCTTTTGACCAACTGGTGTGTATACCTTTCTTTTTCTTCCTGTGTGTAAATTATTGGTTAAGCTATACTGATGAAGAATTTGATTTGTTCATTTTTCTGGGGTGTTTTTACAGATTTTGCAGCTTCTGCTTAAAGCTTCACAAGATAAGAAATTTGTATGTGAAGAAGCTGATAGAGCAATCAAGGCAATGGTGGAAGCCATGACACCCCTTCCTTTGCTCAGTAAGCTGCAGGGTTATGTTAACCATTCAAATCCGAGGATTAGAGCCAAAGCTGCTGTTTCAATCTCTCTCTGTGTGTCTAGGATGGTATTGCATCTTTGAACTTCATTGTTTTTGGATATAACAAACGTATTACATAAGTGATTTATGGGATGTTCTGTTGATTTCCATTAGGACCTTGAAGGAATGGAAGAGTTTGGCATGGTTTCATTGGCTCAAATGGCTGCAGAGTTACTGAATGACAGACTCCCTGATGCTAGAGAGGCTGCTCGAAGTATTGTGAGTTCCTTATATCAAGCACTTACACAGGAAGAAGAAGATAAGGAGGAGGCATGGCAAAACTTTTGCCAGTCCAATCTGTCAGCTATGCATGCCCAGGCTATGGTTAAACTCATTTCAACTTAGCCAAACCAGTGGCAAATGTGTAGTTAGTTACTAATTGAGTATCTGTAGCAGTTGCAATAGTAGTACTTTTAGAGCTATGCTCCAATGATATGTTTTACATGATTTCCAATAAGATTTTCTTCATTGAAAACTTATAAATTGGCATAATGGTTAAGTGGAAAAGAATTCAATAGAACCAGTTTCCTAAATGAGGATGTTATAATATTAACAACTCAAAATTGCTCAAATCAAATTCCTCTACAATGTGAGGAGGCAAACAATTGCAGATCAATACCACAAGAACCTCCCGTGGTGGTGTCAACCCGCTCCTGCCCGCAAGGACATCTCCCAGAAATCTTGAATACCTCTTTTGGTTCATTCCAGTTTTCTGGCCAGATGCAGTAAATGTTGAGCAAACCGTTGATCAAAAATTAAGTATATGACAATGCAGTAGACCACTTGCAGGAACTTCAACTATGCCCAAGTATTGACCTTAAGGCCATTTCCACCTCTGGTAGAGGTTGTCCAGCATAAAGCTTGAGTTGTCCTTTCTTCACGACTATTACGTTAATGATTTCAGATTCCACTGCTTCTTTGAGCTCCTGAAAAGTATAATTTCAATATGTTTTAGTACTTTTATGTTCAATATCAATTCTTGTATTCCTGCAACCAAAGGTGTTTAACAATCTACTTTTGCCTGCTTTTCGTTACATAAATTCAATATGAAACAAAGAATATTACATAAGGTAGACATGCCCTTAAACTAACTGGAGCTTCCAATGTAATTTCTACACACTGAGGAATCAACTTTCTAGTGTGTAAGGTCCACTACCACTCAACTCCCCCCAACTACAAGGAGGAGAACAAACACTAACATACCCCCAAAACAACCACTCAAAAGGTACAAAGGATAATGGAGAAGCAAGATAGCTAAGCTGCACTTTTAAGTTCTTTTGATTACCTTGATTGATAAAGGAACAATTTCAGCACTAAAATCTAACAGATCTTCAAAGAAGGACTGCAGAATATAGCAGAAATTGGTTGCATCCCCACGATCCTCAAAAGCAACAGTGTGAGAGAACTTGCTATTTGAATCAGAACTGCTTCTCAAGGTGAATGGTCCTCGTGGTCCTTCACCATCAAGACCTCTGCTCATGAAAATAACCTGAGAAAAATGCAATATTTAAGTTAATGTCTAAAGCAAACATTGGAAATGCCAATCAGCTAGACATAATTCTTCCAGCCTTCTATTCCAGCTCATAGTTTGTAGTGAGTATGTAAAAGAGAACGAGCTATGTCAAGCATGTACTTGCTTCAACATCATTAAATAGTTGAAGTTTAAGATGCATCTAGTTCATCTAAGAAAAATACTAATTTCCAAGGATTACTAAGGATTGATGCTTGTCACTCTTCAACAACACTTACCCATATCACCTTTCTATATGCTATTTTCAATGTCTAAGAATGTGAAGCAGAATCATTGGTTATTCTTCTGAACTCCAAAGCATATAGATTATTTTCAAACTGTCAAAATGGATGCATCAGAATATTCAAACAAACACATGATGTAAAACAAGAAAGAAATAAGCAAATAACTTCAATGTATACATACTAGAACATAAGGAAGATTAGACCACCACAAATCAGTCCTGGTTTCTGACTTCTTACACTCCATTTCAGCATATAATAGATTTACAGTGCCCTTGGAGTCATCTGTGTTGTTTAAAGGATTTTGTTTACTGGAGATGGCAGGAGTCACCAAGACCTTTGATTTGCTTGACTTCACTGTTTCAGACATTAACTTTTTTCTATCCTGTTTAAGACCTGTAAGTTAGAAAATAACTAAAAATGAAAAGCATCTATCATACAAATTAGATACTGTAGTCTGTACACATATGCGGCAGCAAGCTATTACAACTTTGAAAAAGCCAAAAAAACATCTTATAACCTATATAAGACTGTTATCAAGACCTCAATGTTCTAGTTCCATTTCTATCCCCAATATGTAAAAGGCAATAGTTGAAATTCAACAGACCAAAATGAGAGGGATCTAACCAATCAGAAAAAGAAATTCTATAATGAAATTCAACAGCCTTAAATTGACTTATGTAGGGTGTGTTTGAGTTGGAAGGGGAAAAATAAGAGTGATACAATGCAAAGTTATATTGGATCCGGGGAGATATATGGAGGGATATATGAGAGTTCTAGAGCCAAAATATTGCTACTGACAAAAAAATCAGGCAGTAATAAAATAAGAGAATTTGGTTTAGTTGGAACTTGAAACCTAACATCAGCACCTAAATAATTTGATCTTCTTTTGTTAACATTAGTATTTTTCTTTTGTGTTCAATTTCCAAACAACATAATAAAAACATACTGCTCAAATGTGCCCATTAGAACTCTTTCTTAATGAATTTTATCTTCTAAAGGGTAATACTTCTTTATTCCCAATGATATATAGTTATCTTAATTACATGCTTTGTACAACCTAGTCAGAGAGAAAAGAGTACTGCAGAGGGAACAGAAACTAATTCAAAGCCAACAATATTATGTCAATATCTGATGCACCAAGAAAAGTTTTAGAACTACTTCTGATATATGAGAGGATTCAAGGGGAAAATACCATTTGATTCAGATTCTTCAAGCTCCACTTTCTCTCCCAGTATCATTTTCTGCCTCCCTACTAACTTTTTCCCTGCTGCTCTCAAGGATTTACTTGCTTCCACACTTTTCTTCTCAGCATATTTCTCCAAACCACCACTACCAATGTCCCCAATCATCGACACTTGAACCCCACCATCCTTCATAGCTTCTTTAGCAACACTGAGATGATCTGAATCCTTAAATCCTTTTGGTTTATCAGTTTTCCCACTCAAAGAACCTCTAAATTTATACTTCTTCTTAAACATTAGATCCACATTCCCTTCCTTACTCAAGTCACCCTTTTCTGGTTCATCTCTTTTACCACCTTCTTTCTTCATATTATTAGCATATGATACTGCCAACTTTTCCTGAACATTTCCTAATCTACTGCCCAACTGAAGTAATCGATCGTTGACCTCCTTCTCAATCCTACTTTTACCAAAATCCACTTCTTCATCCTCCTCATCATTATCATCACTTTGAAAACCATTCTTTTCCTTTCCCAATCTTTCCTTAGCCCTAGCTTCCCTTGCCATTAATTGAATTTCCTCAATTTTCTTCTCCATATCTTCTACATCCAAATAAATAACTCCACCTTCTTCAAATCCCTTATTACCCATCCAGAAATGCTTCAGCTTTGATTTATCCAGCATTCCATTTTTATCTTTCTCATTTGAACGATTACCATTTTTGTCAGTAACATCAACTGCACCAAGAACCCAAACAGCACAAATTGTCTGAAACACGAAAGCCCCAAGTAACCACAACCCAAATTTCAAAATCGAACCTTCAGAAAATCCCCTAACATTATTGTCCATAATCTCAACACCCTTAGAAACTTCAGCTACTCTGGCTTCTTGAATTCCCAGCTCTTCCACCTCCTCTCCATCCCCAGCAGCGTCACATCGCTCCTCGGAAAATCTATTTGTTTCATTGGATGAAGACTCGTCTGGAAAAATTCCGGTAAATTTATGAGGTAACTCAGAAACAAGGGAATTAGAGTACGGTTTAGTCAGAGTTTTCAGCAGCTTTTCACGGAGATAGTTTTTCCTATTGGTGAATTTTCGCACTTTTCTTGGGCTTGAAGTGGAAGTACAAGAAAAAATTAAAATGGGCTTTTCAAAGCCTCGATATACATCATTACAACAAGGGAGGAGAGCTCGAGAAGCCATGGGAGTTCCAGGCAGTAACATGGGAGCTGACAGGGAAAAGGAAACCGTAAATGGATGCTAGGCTTGGCTTGGATGTGTTTCAGAAGATAGGAGAAACGACACCGTTCCATGAACAGATCGGCCCAAAAAAGGCTATTGGGCTTTATTCTTTTCCTTGAGGTGGATTTTCTCTGATATATTCTAAAGTAAAGTACAAATAGGGCCAGGCGTTTTTAAAATTTTTAAAGCCTCTTTGATCCAAAGTTTTCCCTTTTTTTTTCCCTTATACATATAATAAATTTATTTATTTATTAAGTTTTTAATTTCTTAATTTTGAAAAAAGAAATTATTTTTTCAATAGGCAAGGAAGAAATACATAACTTTGTTCTGTCAAATTAAGATATTATTTTGAGTTATAACCTCTTTACCACCAGAATAAAATAAATTTGAGTTTAAAAAGAAATTATTTGATTTTTCTTAAGTGTTTTTTTCCCATTTTGTTAGATGTATCTGATTACATAATAGATCAGTATTTTTCCACTATGATTCCATCGAATTAATCCCAATACTAATTTAAGAAAAAAAATTGAAGCCAGAAAAATTCAGTAATTTTCGTGACATGGAAATAAGCAGCCCAGGAAGCATACCTGGAAGAAGCATGCCCACAGAGCCTCATGAAGGCCAGGGGCCATGATGATGCCAAGTCCCCGGCTCCAAGAAGACAAAACCACCTGACCAATCATAACCAGAATCAAATCCTAGAAAAACACAAAAAGAGAAACCCTACTTCGGAAGCCCATCTTTTCCGAAGACTATTTCTTGTTTCTGCCTTCTTGCCTTTTCTGCATCGTGTTTCACTGTTTTGTATAACTACTGTCTGTTTATAATGCATGTTGAGCAAGGAACAGACAGCTCTTGTTAAATGTACTGAAAGCTGCTTCAAAGGTTCGGTCTTTATCCAACGATGGCAGCTGCAAAGGTACCTGTTCCAAGCTCAACAGGTATAAGAGCTCCTCTGACTCTTGATGATTCTGACTTTGAGTATTCAGGGTCTACCACAGGTAAAAAAGATGGTACTTTTAGTAGTTCAGGTAGTGATAGTGAGTTTTTATCTGATGGGTTTGTTAGTGGTGAAGATGAATTTGAAATAGGTTCAAAGAGACCTATTGTTTCTAGCCAGGATGGTGGAATTCTTGAGGAAACTCATTATGTCAAAAAATATGTATTAACTAGGCCTCTTGTTAAATACCCAAATGAAGACTTTACTCAAGAAAGTAGTAGTTTTGCAGCTTTTGATGATTCTCGGACTTTATTGTTTGATCCAAGCGAAGAAGTTGTAGAAGACAATGATGATGACCTTGAGAAATGTAGAGATGGGCCTTCTGTAGCTGCTATTGATGATGACACTCCATGGGAGGGAGAGGGCAAGCATGGCTCTGGTATAGAATCCCGAGTTCTCGATGCTGGAACTTCGGCATTGGTGAAGCAAGGGATGCCAATTGCCCAGGTTTCTTGGGATAGTGATGAATATGATGATAATTTTGTGGGGAGTGAGACTTGTGAGGAGGAGTCGTTTTGGGGCATTGTGAAGGTTCCAGATTCTGGGTTTCAAGGGAGGTTTGGTACTGGTCCTAAAGTTAGAGTCTTGGATGTTGGAGAAGTGGAGGATAGCACATCAGAAACCGAGAATCTCTCAGAAGTAGAGATTCTTGAGGAGTCTACTGTTGAGGGAGCCGATAATGAGGGTATGAACTCCACCAGTGAAGAAAGTCAACCCCTCTTAGAGAAGAGTGCTCCTGATTGCTCATTTTTAGCAGCTATTGAGGATAAGGATTCCATCATTACTGAAAAAGTGGAAGATGGGGACTTGGAGGAAGGAAATAAAGAACCTGATCCAAGTAATCTAATTGTTGAAGAAACTAATTATCAAAATATGCTTGGCGATATTGGTTCACAGGTAGTTGAACTTCTCCTACCCTGTGAAGCTATGGAGGCTGAGGTCACAGAAGTACAAGCAGTTGAGAATATTATGTTAGCATCCATGGATATTGTTAGCAAGAGAAACCAAAATCTCAATGCTGAATTAACTGTTGCTTGCCGTCAGAACAGAGACAAGTTGATGAATGAAATTGAGCAAAATGAAGTTGAAGTTCATGACTTTAGTGCTTCCGATAATATTGAATGTGGTGGCGATGGTGCTATGGTTTTCAATAGAGTAGAAAGCACAAGTGATGCTGAAGCTTCAGAAATGGAGGTAGCTCAGAATTCAAAATGCTTTGAAGATGTTCATTTTTCAGTCATTACTGGGAGTCCTATTACTGGTCATGAGTTGCTTGGTGAATCTAATGTTTCACAAGCTTTACATCAATCCTCCAATTGTGTACCAGAAACAAGTTTTGAAATCAACAATGATTCAGTTCTCACTGAAGAGGAAGAAGATTTGCTTCAGTTTGATGCCGCTCAAAGTCTGAATTTTGATTGTTCAGAGAGAGTGAATACTACAGATCAACTGGAGGAACTTGTGTCTTCTAGTTCACTTTCTTGTCTGGAGAGTTCTCAGAGCCATGCACAGGTTATAGATGCAATTACTGGGGTAGAGTCAAAGGATGAGCCAAACACCAATGCATATCTTCAAGAGGAAGAAGTAACTGACTCTTCTGAATTGGCTACTCCACAGGGGGCTTCCACAGAGTTTGGATTAAAGGATGGAAGTGTCACCTTCATGTCAGCTGATGGTACCAGACTTATCTCTCTTGAAGAACTGGCTAGTTTAGGCTCAACTGTCCATTCCCTTGAACCCACTACTCAGCCTAGCAGTGCTTCCTTAACTGATCTTCAACATATGTTTGGTGGTGAATTTAATGAAGTTTTAAGTGGAGATGAAAAGAACAAGCTTGAGAAATTACAGAAAATAAGAGTGAAGTTTTTTAGGCTTGTCCACAGGCTAAAACAGTTCCCAGAAGATTCTATTGCTGCAAAGGTATTATACCTACTATCACTAGCTTTGGGAAAGCCCTTGGCTCCAGAATTGCGCTTTGATTTTTCCAAAGAGGCTGCTATGGATCTTGAAGCTGAGGGTAACAACATTTTGGACCTCTCTTTAAATATCCTAGTTATTGGGAAAAGTGGAGTTGGTAAAAGTGCAACCATCAATTCTATTTTTGGTGAAGATAAAGCAGTAACCAATGCATTTGAACCTGGCACAGCTGGTGTAATGGAGGTTCAGGGAACGTTAGATGGGATTCCTGTAAGGGTCTTGGATACGCCTGGTCTTAGTTCTTCTGCCATGGAACAGTCTACTAACAGTAAAATTCTTTGGTCAATAAAAAAGTTTATGAAGAAGCGCTATCCAGATATTGTTCTCTATGTAGATCGCCTAGACCTGCGAAGTAGAGATCTTGGTGACTTGCCCTTGTTAAGATCAATCACTAGTTACCTTGGTTCATCAATATGGTCTCAAACAATCTTGACTTTGACACATGCAGCTTCAGCTCCTCCAGAGGGACCATCTGGACATGTCCTGAGCTACGAGTCCTTCGTTTCTCAACGCTACCATGAAGTTCAGCAGTTGATTAGCCATTCTGTTGGGGATTCACATATCATCAAACCTGGTCTGGTTCCAGTTTCTCTTGTGGAAAATCATTGCACATTGGAAATGAAGGAAAGCGATGTTCATATATTACCCTCCTATGAAGACAGTTGGAGATCAAAACTGCTGTGTCTTTGTTACTCTATGAAAATTTTATCTGAAATTAATTCCACAATTCTGCCTAAAGAAACCTTGCAATGTAGTGAGTTTCTTGGTCTGAGAGTTCAATCTCCGCCTCTGCCTTATTTCCTGTCTTCATTACTGCAGCCAAGTGCTCACCCAAAACTCTCTGTCAATCAAGGAGGTGAGGACCTTGACTCTGATATTGAGTTGGCATATTTATCTGATTTGGGTGAAGAAAGTGAGGATGAGTATGATCAGCTTCCTGAATTCAGGCCACTGCAGAAGTCTCAGATTGCCAAATTGGATAAGGAGCAAAGAAAAGCATATCTTGAAGAGCATGATTACCGTGTGAAATTACTTCAAACGAAGCAGTTGAAGGAAGAGGTAAGAAGAGCTAGGGACTTCAAGAAAAATTGCAAAGAAGGAACCAAAAGTTATGCCAATATGGATGTGGTTCCGGATGAGAAGATGAAAATCCCAGCAGATCTAGCAGTTCCCCTTCCAGACATGGCATTCCCGCCTGCTTTTGATGGAGAGAATCCCGCTTACAGATACCGGGTTCTTGAACTGTCATCTAGGATTATGGCGCAGCCTGTTTTGGACTCTCATGGCTGGGAACATGATTGTGGTTTTGATGGTGTCAATATGGAAGATAATCTTGCCATTGCAGGCCAGTTTCCAGCAGCCATTACTGTTCAGGTCACAAAAGACAAGAGGGTCTTCAACATGCACCTTAACTCTTCTGTCTCAGCAAAGCATGGGGAGAAAGGATCAAGCATGGCAGGACTTGATATTAAGACCATTGGGAAACACCTGGTTTATACCCTGAAGACTGAAACAAAAATGAAGGTTCTCAAAGTGAATCAATCAGCAGCTGGTATATCCATCTCCTTCTTAGCTGAGAATGTGATTACTGGACTCAAGATTGAGGATCAGATGGCACTTGGAAAAAAATTGATCTTGGTTGGAACTGCTGGTCTCAGTCTGTGTCAAAGTGATGCAGCATATGGAACCAACCTAGCCATTCATTTTAAAGACAAGGATTGTAATCCTGAGCAGGAACAACACTATATAGGATTCTCTGTGATGAGGTGGAGAGGAGACAATGTGTTGGGACTAAACTTCCAATCCCAGTTCTCTCTGGGGCGGAATTCTAAATTAGGTGTTAGTGCTGGTCTGAACAGTAAGAAAACTGGGAAAGTATCTGTTAGGATAAGCAGCTCCCATGATCTTCACATTGCCATGTTGGGGCTTCTTCCAATTGCCAAAACCATAATCAGAAATCTTTTTTGCACAGATAAGTGAACTATACTTATCATATCATAATGAGATGTGGTGCTCACAGTCACAGAGAGTAAACATTCAGCAAAGACTAGGTTTTCTTGTGGCGCCCTTTATGTTTTCTTTAAATAACACATTTCGTAACTTTGTACAATATGTCAGATGTGTTGATTTTTGTCATTGTAAACATTAAGGCAAAGTAATTACCACTTCACAGACCTTTTTAGTTCACTTGATTATACAAGTTTAAAGCTTCTGAAGGGATATGGAAAACCTTCAAAAAACCATTCTGCCTATGCATTCTGATAGATTGAAAACACAGAAATGATCTCTATCCGACATCTTAACCATGCGCATTACGAATCAAAGTAAAAGTAATAGTGCTGATATCTTACTGTTCAGGGTGTGACTTTGAGAACAAAATCGAAATAGGAAAACAAAGTATTATATAACAAAAACACAATAAAACTGGAAAAAAGTTCATATTCTGGAGCTGATTAAAAGGCTTAAAAGCTACCAAATATTAGGCCATATTCATCCTTTCTACATCAATCCAACACTCCCTTGTGTTTCATCTGAAATTTCACAGATGAAAACTTCAAGCAGTACCAGCATCAGCTAACAAACTGCGCTGATTGTACATTTCAGGGACAACTGTGACATAGAATGTGTGGGATTAGTACAAAACTGCAACCCTGCAATCAAAGAGATCAGCAAATGCTGCATCTTCAGTTAAATCTTTTAGACTCCTGCATGTGGGATTTTGGGAAGAAGGAATATGCCAAAGAGAAAGACAGGTATGCCTGTAAGGTTGAAGTTTGCACATAGTAATATTACATGAGAGAGGGCTATGATGTTTGATGCTAAGGAGGCATGTTCACTTTTTGAAATCTTGCGATGTTCAACTTGAAAAAATACCCAGCCACGAAGAAGTGATCAGAGTTTCTATCAATGGAAAAACATTGGTGCATTTATACACAATTTTACTGACTGATATCCTGGTTTGTTGCAAGAGTTTAGAATCAAACCCGCTTCCCTTTTGAACCAATCTTAACGCCCTCAACATTTTCTAGTTCTGACAGCAAGAAATGAAATTTTTGCCTTGCTGGCGAATGAAGACCTTGGTTACATGAACAAAAGCTAACCTCATGCAAAATGGAAAGGAATTCCAAGATTCATAGTTACAAGGCATCAAGAGTGTGGTATTGATTCAATTAAATAAGCGGAAGTTATGCCGTACATCTATTTAATAACCAATTTACTGTCTACTAAACTTCTTTTCTTCCGATTTTATATCTTTCTCCTTCCCATGAAAAGATTGGAGATAATGACTTCCATATACGTGCAGAGAAAGCAGCAAGACAAGACTGATTAATATTCTTGAATCCATCATAGCCTCTACATTAAAGAATCTCAACTCACACGACCAAGAATGTCACCATTTCCTTTTTCTCGGTATATTAGACTACACTCTCGTTTTCAATCACAATTCTCCTAAAAAAGTTGATCCTATCATTCAAATCTTGAAGAAGAAATTAGTCCAAAGCTTACCTACATGTGGCTCCAAAGCTTCACTCTTGAGCCTGAGGACCATGCTGTACATTCCTACCATTGAATTTGGGTGAAACAAGGCTCTCCCTAAAGGTCACCCCATCTTCAAACTCAGCCGATTGGCCATCAATTACCATAGCCCTGGATATTTTCTGTTTCAAGTTATGCACCAGCAGATTGTTGACTTCTAGCAAAACATATTCTTCATCCCCAAATGGGCAAAGAGGTTTTGTATCATCATAATCAATTCCAGAAACACTAAATTTGGTCCATGACTCTCCAATGCCATACTCTTTCATCAACCAAATATCCATATGATCACTAAAGTGATCATCAACCATACAAAGGCACCCTCCAAGGACCACAAGATGGTTAAACACGAATTTCTCCTTATCAAGTGTAGCTGGAGGAGGCAATTCCTCAAATACCTCATTAGCCAAATAGAAAGCAGCAATAACAGATGAATAACCTGGACTCTTACTGCTAGCCAACCAATGTATGGCACCATTTAGAAACCTTCCAGACTCAGCAAAAGGAACAGCATGGTCATACGGAGAACTATCAAGTCTCCTCCAAGAACCCATTTTTGCACTATAAACATCAACAAAAGTATCAGCACAATCCGGCTCATTTTCATTGTCTGTGTCATAATAAGAAAGACTGACGATTTTGTAATCATCATTGACGCTATCATACCCAAAACCGTGCACGCTAAAACTGATCTGCGGGTCAAGAGCCACCGGAGAATTCAGTAACTTCGCAAACTCCAAAGTTGTGGGATTTATCAAATACTTACTACCTTCTTCATTTACTACCAAACCTAAACCATTGCAAGAACCTACCACTTTCTCCCAGCGTTCTTCGCACCCCAAAAGACTGAGCTTTTTCACATAACCATCGCTTCCGCCGGTGGTGGTGGTGCTGAAAGTAACCGTGAACAGAGAATGGGAGGCAGAGAGCAGGAGTAGTTTTTCTTGATCGTGGGTGCGCCTAATTTGGTGGTTTTTAACAAAATCCGGGCTGCAGAGAAGAGCCCTCCATGGCTTTGATACACACCTAAATTGACCTATGGATTTTGCAGGGAGCCATAAGGATATCTCAGTGATGATTTCTTGGGGAAGTCTTGAAGCAGAAGTTGCCATGACTTCTTTGCACTGTACTGATCTGAATTTGGAACAGAGAAAGAAACAAATGTTGATTGATTGGAAATCGGAAATCAATAGCAAAACCACTGCCTTGAATCAAGAGCTCTGACCATTTTCCATGTGTCCTCTTCCTATATAAAATATAAAGCTGAAATAATCTTCTCCGTGTCAAAAGGATATTGGTGACCCCTCATGAACATTTCGTTTTTCTCATGTAACGTCTGCTAGCGTTCCTTTAAGATAGTTTTTCTTTAAAGTAAGTCCTATAAAGAAATCTTAACTAAATCATTTATAAGTTTTTCTGTTTTTAACCTCTTCTTGAAGAACTTATTTAATAATTAATTATTTAATAAATAATTGGTTATCTAATATTGTGTTTTAAATAAGTTCATATTCAATTTTTTTTTCCCGGATGCAATTAATTATTTAATAAATAATTGGTTATCTAATATTGTATTTTAAATAAGTTCATATTCAATTTTTTTTTCCCGGATGCAAGTGAATGTAAGCATTTCTTTTTCATGATTATTATTATTATTATTAGGGTGAATGATCCATATAGTAACTAAATTTAGGTCTAAAACAAATTCTTTTAACTAATGATTAATTTTTACCAACTGAATACCTAAATAAATTAAAGTGTTACTAAATAAGTACCTTCCTACCACTTTAACATTTAAATTCAACAACAACTTCACATGCCAAGCACATAGGTCCAACAAATGGGGGCAAAATAATCTATTCAAAAAAAAAAATTCTTTCCTTTTTTCTTTCTTCTTCTAAAATAATTTACATTGTAGCACCACATAACAACTATTATAAATCTCCGAGAAAGAAACCTCTAGTGAACTGAGGAAAGCGGAAATGGTGATTTTGGTTTGTGAATGGAAACCTCTCCCACCACCGAGACTAAGATCTAGAGAGGAGGGGGATGAGCCAGCCATCACCGCCTACGAAATTGTCTCCTGACTAGACGATTCAACAGTGCTACTATGATTGGGATTGAGATTGTTACTATTGCTGATAGTTTCAAAACATTCTTATTCATCTCCAACTCCTCCTCCAACGGTGGAAAATTCATCTTGACCTTAACCCCATGAAACTCTCTTGCGGCAGCATTTTAAGCTCTGACAGCTTCCTCAATGATATCAAAAGTTCCATATCAAACCCAACTCTTCTTGACCGAATCTCTGATCTCGGGGCCATACCTTCCCCGTGACCTCTTCCTCACCCCCCAGAACTGCACCTCTTTCACACCCCCATTTCCTCCTCCATTCATTCTTCCATCCATTTTTGCCCGTCGTTGACATATCCTTGGGAGCCATCACTCTATGTCATGTTTATGAAGAATATATTTTTGTTGTTGTCCGAACAATAACATGGAAAGAGAGAAAACCACGTCACGTGATATTGTTATTGGATTTAAGTGAAAAGGTGATTGAAGGCATTTATTTGACAATCTATTATTTGTATATTCAGTTGATAAAAATTAATCACTAGTTATTAGAGTTTTACTTTGAACCTAGGATCAGGTACTATATAAGTCATTCTCTCTTATTATTATTATTTGATTAAAAGTATTTATTAATTTTATTTAGCAAATGGATTTATTAAAAAAAAAGAACTGAACCACAATTATTGAAAACTAAAGAGGCCATTTTACAAAAAGGGAACTTCCACAGAACTACGGCTCTTGTCTTGAGGAAACAGAAGCTGAAACGAGGCCAGAGCCTCTCCACTCCAGTTATCCACAAAATCAACCATTTTTTCCATCTTCACAATTTTTCGTATTGGAATGAAGAAACTGTGCTAATTATTGGGAGCAATCCCATTTGTTAAACCTTTATCTCGCAGAAACCCATTTGCTCTTGCAACTTCAAAAGCCCAAATGGCTATGCAAACTTCCTCTTACAGGGTAAAGTTACAAGCATGCTTTGGTTCTGTTCCAGTATTGTATACAAAGTTGGTTGTGGTTTTCTTAGCATGATTTAGTATGTTTTCAATTATACTTATAAGTTTGTAAATTAGAGTGAGGGTATATATACTGAGATTAGGCGTTCTTGAATGCAGTTGAAAGGATTACGTTTTCAAGTTAGAATCTTTTTGAAAACCCGTATCCATTGGCTTTTTTGTTCGTCACTTTCTTTCTCCTCAAGTTTTTGATTTGCCTTGGTCTCGGCATTTTTTTTTTCCTTTGCTCACTGGTGTTACAAATAAGGGAACTTTATAGGTGTTTCTTGAATTTAAGGACACAATTAGTTTCTTAACTAAAGTTTCTCAATCCGTTACTTGTGTAATATAGGTTGTTGATTTGTTATCGAAGTTCAATTGCTGTTTGAGCGTCGCTTTTTATTTGTTAAACATTTAACGTCTCTAGTTTCCTTATCAAGAAATGGCCAATTCACTTGGTGTGGTAATTCATTACCTAAAATTGACTAGATTGGATTATTGAACTCTTTGCTAGAGCAAGATGATGAACTATAGATGTTGATAGTGTTTGGATGTGAGTTCATTGGAGAATCAGGGTAAGGAGAGGTAGAAATACAGAAGAAGGCATGAACTACTTGTGTTCTAGATATGACCATAAGGTCCATTTTTTGAAGCTGCATGCTAGGTCCTATGTGTTTCCTTCTCTACATCCATTAAGTAGCTGCACAAAAGAACAAGAAAGTTTGAGTTAAACTGTATGTGGAGGTACCATTGTAATTGCTGTGTTTGTTCAATTTGATTACTTTCTCCGTCTTTGCTCTTTGTTTTTCAGTTTATTTATACTAAAGGTTTTATCATGGTAGTGTTTGTGAATTGTGATCGAGGTGAAACAATTACTAGCTTCATATCAGAACTTCTTTGCTCAATGGGAGAATGGTTTGTCTGCATGTGTGTGTACATAGTAGAATGCCTGTACAGAACTTTAAGTAACTTGCAACCCGTTCTGTTCTTGAAACACCGGTTTGCCTTGCAATGCAGTGGTAGTGTTAAGAAGAAATAACAACTTCTTTGAAGATTCTTGTTCACTTGGGAGTTAGATACTTAGGTTTTTTTTTCTGTCTAATTTAAATCATCTCCAGAATGATTACTGTAACTGCAGATCCCATTTTCCATAATGCAGCAGCTAATGACGTGTATAATTTTTGCAGGTTCTGTTGCTGAAAAAGTGTCCATCTATAAGTAAAAGACCTCCAGTTAGGCTATTAGAATATAGAAGCTGCGCTTCATCACAGATGTCAGGTTTCTTGCCTCTGTTACCTAGGACACACTATTGTTCTCACTTCATTTCTGAACATGGTTCATCTGTGAGCCGGAGACACCAGAAACCTTTACTGGCAGCAAAGAAAACATCTGAAGGTGACTTCAGCCTATTAGATTAGTTATCTTGTGGAAACAACATAACCCAGAATTTAATTTTGATAGTTTGTAACACTTCCTTTTTCTCTTTTTCTTTTATCCTTTCCTATCGTGTTGTTGGGATTGGGCCTTTGGCTGTTGATAACTGAAAAGGTAGAGAAATATATACAATATTCTGTTAAAACTGCATTTGTTTGGTATATTGTATATCTTAAAGAAAGTACAAGAGATAAAGCTTACCAGCATATCTGACAGAACATCTAGAGACCCCTATGCATATATAATGCTTGATGAAGATGTGGTTTTAACAGAAAGGTTTCATGGAATAGAAACTTTGCTTTAACTTTGTGCTTCTTTGTGCATGGGGGTATTTATTTTCCCCTTCTGCATTCATAACATACTTCTCTTTACTCTTTGGAGTTCTTGATACTTTTAGGGACAGAGCAAGAAGATGGGAAGTACAAACAAACTGTTGATCTCCCCAAGACAAAATTTGGGATGAGAGCAAATTCTGCAATAAGGGAGCCCGAAATTCAGAAACTATGGGATGAAAATCAAGTGTATAAAAGAATCATTGACAGGAATAATGGAGTAAGTCTGTTGGGTAGCTTTGTTATCGTAGGTTTGAAATAATGTCATGTAAATGTTAACTTGACCAGATTATTCAATTTTTTCACAGGCCAGTTTTGTTCTTCATGATGGACCGCCATATGCCAATGGCGATTTGCACATGGGCCATGCTCTTAATAAGATTTTGAAGGACATCATTAACCGGTACAAGGTAATTTGCCTGGCTGCCTTGGCACTGGTGCTTACTTTTGGCAATGACATGAAAGTGCCGTCAAATGCTTTGTCTAATCTCTTGCCTAGTTCCACTTCACTGGCACTCTTCTATACAATTTGTTGATCTATCAACCCTCACTATGAGCTGGATCATCTAATCAACTTGTGACAAGTATTCCATTCTGAATTGATATCTCTCGCATGCTTCTCCTGTGTCTTGCTTTGCTGAATCCCACATCTGATTCATTTCCCTCCATCACTACAAAACTCGTCCCATTGCTCTATTTCGTTTATTTATCCAAATAACACTAAATTTTTGGGGACATCAGCAAAAAGGAAGCTGAAGCATGCATATTAGATGGAGGATTCTATTGAATCAAATTGTCACCAGTTAAACAAGTGAAATCTAGCAAGTAAATTCTTTACTTTTTAAGTTTGTTTGAAGTCAAATAATAATATCTTGCTGAAAGTCTTTGGCTCCTGAGATAGTTTCCCCTAATGTTTGTGCAAGGGTTGTTAGCATAGATATATAAGGACTGATAATCTTTGGCCAAAGGGATTGCAAATAATTTTTTGCAATTTCTATTACATCCTCTTTTACTATCTGATTTATCTTTCTCCTTTGCTTAATTGCATTTGATTTTCTTCTCTTCTTCATCTCAATATCTACAACCATGCCTTATTGTGAGCATATGGAATACGTTTTGTTTTGGCTGTGTTCTGTTCGTTTGAAAGTTGGCTGCTGAAGTTGAATGGTTTAGGTTGAAAAAATCAATGCAATTTCTTAAACACTCATTGTAAGCTAGCAATTTTGGGTGAATATTGTTCTACGCCCTTGGGGCAGGTTGTGGTTGTCTCTACTTATGATGACTGGACAAGAAAGCATATGTGGGCATATGTATGTTTAATCTAGGTATGTTTTTGTTGTTCTTTGGTGTTTATTTACTTTTGGTGACATTAGATATGCATGGAGAGATATGTTGAATCTTTGATATGCATATACCAGTGCCTATTTTGCCCTTAAGTTTTTCTTTATTATGTGTCAGGTAATGCATTTGTTTTGTTGCAGCTTCTTCAAAATTACAAAGTTCATTATGTGCCTGGTTGGGATTGTCATGGCTTACCAATTGAGTTGAAAGGTAAGTTCTAGTGTGAGTGGATCTCATAATGGCACTTTTCAAAGTTTCAGCTTCTTCCATCGATTTTATAAGGTAGATGATAGATAAATCTATCTGTATCTGAATGATGTGGAAAGATTTGTTTTTGTCCAATCTAATCATACAAGAGCAGCATATTAATGTATAGCTGTTTTCTTCAGGTGAAAAAACTGCAAAAAGCTGTCCTGTTATATGGAAAGTAAACATCTTGGGCTATTCTAAGTGATAAGCATATTAAAAAAAAAGTTTTGATGGATGCACCACTTACTGATTTTTGCTTTCCAGAGAAATATTCATGTCATGGAACTTGTATTTGAGTTTGGCTATCATGGGTTGCACAACAAAGTAAAACAACTTGATATGAAATCTGCTTTTATGCCCCAAAAAGCGATTGAAATCTAGAAAATAAAATAAAACCAACAGAAGGAGAATTAATTGAAAAGTTAATATGAGAAAGCATGCTCTTGGAAGTGAGCAGATATGTCCTTACAAAAAGTCATTCCTTACTGTGGGCATCTATTATACGTGTGCCTGTTTGTTTGTATGGGTATACTTGAATTAATGATATTGAAAGTGCCTAACATCTGGTTGAATTGATTTAGCAGATTTGGAGTGTCAACAGACATAAATTTTTGCCCATATCCAATTTCATATCTCTAGTATATAAAGTTTAATTGGGATAACATCTTGAAAATGGAGTAAAATATCTCTTTTTCCAAGCACAAGGTGATTGTTTCTCTATAAATGGTAGCAATGTCCATATTGATGCACAAAGACTGATATGGTAATACATGCTACTTTCCCTTTGGTAATGTTTCTGAGAGCTACAGCGAATTCTTTCAGTGTTGCAATCACTGGATAAAGGTGCCAGGGAGGAGTTGACACCATTGAAATTGAGAAACAAAGCAGCCAAATTTGCCAGAGCCGCTGTTAAGGCTCAAATGGCATCATTTAAGGTTGTCAGCCCATACTACTAGCATTGCTGTAACATTCACTATCTATAAACTGGATGCTTCTGTCTATATGTATCCACTACATGTTCAAACTTTGGGTTTCTGGGAAATGCTTGAAAACTAAGACTCTATTGTAATTGTTTGCAGCGGTATGGAATATGGGCTGACTGGGATCATCCTTATCTCACTCTTGATCCAGAGTATGAAGCTTCTCAGGTACTTGCATGGCTGAAATTTTAGGTCATAAGTTTGTAACTGGTCAGATTAACATTATAAAGTTTCTTTTCTTTTGTGGTAGATTGAAGTATTTGGCAAAATGGCCTTGCAAGGGTTTATTTATAGAGGAAGAAAACCAGTTCATTGGAGTCCCTCATCCCGTACTGCTCTTGCTGAAGCCGAGTTGGAGGTAAATGCCACTCTTTATGCATCTTTTCCTTGGGACTAGTTCCTTATGTCTGATAACTGTTCCTTTTGTAACCGAATGGTGCATGCAGAACTTCCTTTGTGATTTCTGAGAATATATGGCAACATGTGCAGGAGTGTGTTGAATATCTTGTTATGTGTTTGTCTCTTACATTCTCTGAAATTCATGTGCAGTATCCTGAGGGGCATGTTTCAAAAAGCATGTATGGCATTTTCAGATTAAACAGTGCTCCAGATTCATGCAATTTGCTTGCAGAATTTTTCCCAAATTTGTGCTTGGCCATCTGGACCACAACTCCCTGGACTATTCCAGCTAATGCTGGTGAGTTTTTAATTTTTAATTTTTTATTTTAGAGATGGATAGTCAGAATGGTTGGCAACAAATAATGTCAAACAGATTATTACCTTCACTTGGATGGTCCTTTTTTGCAGTGGTCTCAAATCATAACTATTCATTCATCTGTGTTGTACTTTCTATCTGTACATGAAAGATGGTGCATGGAAGATGTCAATACTGTGCAATTAGTGAAACCAGGCAAATCCTTTGGAAATATGTTGACCACATGCATGCAAGAGCATGTTTAGCATACCTCAATTGTCTGAACACTTCTGTTTCTTTTTTCAGCTGTTGCGGTGAATGCTAAGCTTCAATATGCAGTTGTCGAAATACAAACAGCTTCTGCAGCTGTTTCTTCATCATCTGGCAATACTAAAAAGCATCTTGGGAATGTCTTGAAGGAGCATGAGAAGCTATTCCTTATCATAGCATTAGACCTTATTCCAACTCTAGAAGCAAAATGGGGCATGAAACTTGTTGTAAAGAAAACAGTATTGGGTTCAGATCTTGAACATTGTAGGTTAGTTTGTACTTGTTTTTTGGTTTAATATGGCACTTGCAGTTATATACGATTAGTGCCTCTTATGATGTCTTTACAATAACATAGTTCTTTTTACTCAAATGACAAAAGAAATAGGGAAAATGAAATAGATTGATTGGCATTTCTAGCTAAATACAGACAGAAGATTATCTTTTTCCAGTTTTTGGGAAGGAAGACTGTACAAGTCATCATCTTCATTTGTTAATGACTTTCTTGGTCCCTTCAATTATTATGCTGCACATGCACACACAACACACACATGTATATGTATGTGTGTATATTTAATTTAGTTTGGTTGATCATTGGGTTTTGGTTTTGTGGTCCTTTTAATATTACATTGGACCTCTGTGAGGGAGAGATGATGACATTTTGTTCATATACATCTATCTGTCTATGGTTATTGGCTTTCTTCTTAATTACTTAGGAAATTAAACACCTGATAAGTATCCTGCTACTTCTTCAGATATGTTCATCCTATAGATAACAGAGAATGCCCTGTTGTCATTGGCGGAGATTACATTACAACAGAGTCTGGGACAGGGTTAGTGCATACTGCACCTGGCCACGGTCAGGAAGATTATGTAACTGGTCTGAAATATGGTTTACCTATACTTTCCCCAGTGGATGATGATGGACAGTTCACTGAAGGAGCTGGAGAGTTCTGTGGGCTAGATGTACTTGGTAATGGTAATGCTGCTGTTATTAAGTACTTGGACGACCACTTCTTGATGCTCATGGTAGAGCCGTATAGTACGTTCTACTATATCTCGTGCATTCTGGATTATGGGATTCTAGTCAAAGTTGACATTTTTGAGGTAGGATTTAAAGCATGGTCTTCTTTGTGTAGAACACAAGTATCCATATGATTGGAGGACAAAACAACCAACAATATTTAGGGCAACTGAACAATGGTTTGCTTCGGTGGAAGGGTTTCGTTGGGCTGCAATTGATGCAATTAGCAAAGTGACATGGACTCCTCCTCAGGTACTAAGTCCTCTGCATCATTAGAATGATGACTCCGGTGGTAAGAGTTTACAGTTTGAAGCTTTTCATATTTGTTGATCATTTCTTGTTGACTGTTCTTTACTGCTTCTTCTCTACTAGTGAATGATCAATTCTGGTTACCATTTCTTCTAAACTTGCTCTTGTGGAAAAGTAGTGTTGGAAGATAGTAATTGCATTATGTTCTTTCAGGCTGAGAAAAGAATTGTGTCAATGACTTCAAGCCGCTCAGATTGGTGTATATCACGACAAAGGACATGGGGTGTTCCAATTCCAGTTTTTTATCATGTGGAAACTAAGGAGCCACTGATGAATGGAGAAACTATTGATCATATCAAGTGTAGGGCTCTTGAAAATGCTAGTGTTTTTGCCTTCCATATTTTTGATTTTGCATATATGTCCTAGATCTGGCATATATTATTGATGATTCAATTTATACCTTGCTTCCTCCAACTGCTGTCCCTCACACACTAATAAACATTACCTCATTTAGCAGTGGATCTCCACTAGGTCTGCATAATCATTGAAATGGCCAGTTTTTCCGGAGATTTTGTCTAAACTTTACTTTCTTGGCAGCTATAATTTTGCAAAAGGGCAGTGATGCTTGGTGGTATATGTCGGTTGAGGAGTTACTTCCTGAGAAGTATCGTGATAAAGCATCTGAATATGTCAAAGGGACTGATACCATGGATGTTTGGTTTGACTCAGGTAAATTTCACTTTCCCCTTCTGAGGGCTAGAGGTTAAAAGTTTGGTTGAGGTTAAAACTTTTAGTCGTCTAGTCTTGCTTGTATGATCTCAAGAAGCTGTTGAGATCCTCGGTTTTGAGTATCGATACAAATTTCTTGTTGCTATAGAAAAGACTAAGTTTGTACAATATCTTTTTCTTAGGCTCCTCATGGGCTGCTGTGCTGGATAAAAGAAATTTTCTCAGTTATCCTGCAGATTTGTACCTCGAGGGTACAGATCAACATCGTGGTTGGTTCCAGAGTTCTTTGTTAACAAGTATTGCTACTAAAGGTAAAGAAACACTACAGTCAATTTTCATCATCCAGCTTCAATATTTTATGTCTCGTGTTGTTTATTATGCTTCATCCCAAGATTAGTTTGTGCTACCCTGCCTGGTGTTCTAGTAGCTAAATCTCTTTTCTAGCATTATCATTTTATCGATAAACCTGACAACTTCTGAGAAGGGAAATAATTCTGTTGCTTTGCATTGGTGAACTGAAGTGCTCTTTGTTACTTATATTTGTTCTTTGTGATTGAAAGTTGTTGAACTGAAGGCCTTCTATCGGACAATGTGCAAGTGACCTAGAAAAATGTAGCCCTTTTGATAGGGTCAAGTTTCCTCTTCTGAGGATTAGAATGACAATCCATATATACTTTTCTTTTACTTTCATTTTTTAGTTGTCTTTGGATATGTCTCAAATAAGATACTTAGGAAATTCAGGTTTTTCAGTCCTAATATGTGAAAGTGGTAGATTTCTCACTCTTGGAAAATTGATAAGAAGATTGTACTAGATAAAATGAAGAAAATTTCTTGGTGCAAAGGTAACATTGTTTGATTTTGGGAGTAATTTGTCTTACCATTTTGCAGGAAAGGCACCATATTCTGGTGTGATAACACACGGATTTGTGCTGGATGAGAAGGGATTAAAAATGAGTAAATCTCTGGGCAATGTTGTTGATCCAAGAATTGTAATTGAAGGAGGAAAAGACTCAAAGGTTAGTCAACAATCTAACACTGATCTTTTGTTGTACAACACCTTTTCAATGAGTAATAATTATTTCTGCTATGTTATTTTGACAGGAAGCTCCTGCCTACAGTGCTGATATCCTGAGACTCTGGGTTTCCAGTGTAGATTACACAGGTGATGTAATAATTGGACCACAAGTACTTCGTCAAATGTCTGATATATACCGGAAATTACGAGGAACATTGCGATTTCTCTTAGCAAATCTTCACGACTGGAAAGTGAGGCCAACTTCTTTTAATCCTTTGTGTTTCAACAATTCTATATTTAGATGTTTTGTTGTTCTTTTTTTCTTTTGTTCTTTGCAATAATATATTCCTTCTCTCCCTTCCCAGAACTCTATAGGTATGGTACTTTATGTTATCTTCAGTTTGCTACTTCTGCATAACTGACACCATTTTGAGTCTCACATTTCATGAATTGCTTTTTTCAGGTAGATTATGCTGTTCCACATAATGAATTACCACGGATTGATCAGCATGCCCTATTTCAGCTTGAGAATGTTGTGAAAAACATTAAACAGGGTTATGAATCTTATCAATTCTTCAAAATATTTCAGGTTTATATCTTCTTCTCTCATTCACTGGACAAACCTTAGCTGTAAAAACCCCATGCTCTACTACTGCTAAATATTACCTTGTTTCTTCTCAGTGTGCAAGAGAACTAAAAGGCTTGTGGCTTTAGAAACAATGTTAATGAAGCGTTTGGGGAAAATGGTGGTTTTAGCAAGTCCAAGAATGACATGACAAATGTAGTGCGTAGCATTGCCCAATAAGTTTCGAAGCAAACTAATAAAAAAGGAGGGGAAAACATGGAAATGGAATAGTTCAAAGGGGATCCATTTAGCGAAGAACTGAACAAACTATGATAAATGCATATATTTCTCAAATGCTGTTATGATAATCAATCTTAGCCCCAAATTCAAAGTCTTTCAGAAACATGACCCTAATTGTGTAATTTTTTATTTTCCCTTTGTTACAGATTATTCAGCGGTTCATGATCGTTGATCTCTCAAATTTCTACCTTGATGTTGCTAAAGATCGGCTTTATGTTGGGTTTGTTTCCTGTTAGCCTCATTAACTCTCGAATGTTTTCCTCTGTCATCTCAAAACATTGCTACAGAAGAAAGGAAGCTGGATCTAGGATAAGATCTTCTGCTCATCTATTGTTAACTTTCAGGGGAACTTCAAGCTTTACTAGGAGGAGTTGCCAAACTGTCCTTGCAGAGCACCTACTCTCCACTATCAGGGTGATTGCTCCAATCTTGCCACATTTGGCTGAGGATGTGTGGCAACATCTTCCTTTTCAATATGCTACGGTGGATGGAGATATTGCTAAATATGTATTTGAGTGCAGATGGCCCAAAATCAACGAGAAATACCTTGCTCTACCTGAGGAAGAAGTAGAGTTTTGGGCAAAAATACTCGAGGTAATTCCTTATGACTGAAGAAACTTGACACATTTAAGTAAATGTTCAATTAAGTAGAGATTTTCTAATAAGCATTTGATTGACATTCTTGAGCCCTTCACAACTTGTTACCTTATTGAAGTTAGATCTTAGGTTTAGGATATAGTATTTGACCATTCAACATTTTGCCACCTTGATGAATTTGCATGAGACCATCCATTATAGCATTCACAGCCCCCCCTTTTTTCTCTCTTGCTCTTTCTTTGAAGATAATATTTCAGTGAAGCTAATGCTGGAAATTAAGATTGCAAAGTATGCCTAAATATGCAGTCAATTCATGACAGTCCTAAAGAAGAGCAACTTGGGATGGGAGTTGGTATTTTGATGAATCCCTTTACTGCAGAGAATTGGAATATTAGTATCATGTTGTTTTTGGCATATGCCAAAGCATAAAATTGACACATAAGATGCGTAATGATGCTGACTGTCAATCTATATTTTTATCTGAGCTATAGCATTCTTAGTTTTGCACCAATTCCATATTCCAAGACTGATGGAAGTTTTCAAGGGTTGATGTAGAAATTATTTGGTTGACAGTTGAGAGATCTAAGATACATATAGACCTATTGGTAATATGTTTGGGGCATTCGCATTTCTCTCTTTTAGGTTCCTTTTCCCTGATCCCCACTGACCCTTAGGCCTTTCTTGACAGAAAATGCTTGAACTTTAAATGTCAAAAGCCCACATTTTAAACACTGTAAATTTACATTTGTTAATTTATGGCCAGTTGAGAACTGAGGTAAATAAAGTGCTGGAGGTTGCTCGATCTGGGAAGTTAATTGGTTCCAGTTTAGAGGCAATGGTTTACCTCCACACTTCTGATGATAGCCTGGCTGCAAAGTTCACAGATATGTCTCAGTCCAAAACCGATGCTGACACTCTGCCCCGAATATTTATTACATCCCAGGTATTTGAGTTTCTTATTACACCCATGAAATCCTACGTTGTTCTTCTGGGTTTATAGTTCTTGGCTGTTTGGAACACCTCAGATATCCAGTTTAGCCCACCACTGAAATGTCATATTCACTATTCATGGTTATAGCACAATATCTAGTGTTTGAAGTTATGGATTTTCTTGTCATTGATCTGCAGGTGGAGATTCTTCCAAATTTGGAACAGAAGGAAAACAAGGATATACCTTTCTCTGGAGAATATCTTATTGAAGGGAAAAACAAAGTCTGGATTGGCGTATCACGTGCAAAGGGCTCAAAATGTGAGAGATGTTGGAATTTCTCCCCTCAAGTTGGCTCTGTCGATGAGCATCCTTCACTTTGCAGCCGATGTTATGGTGTCATTGCCAGTCAGCCGGAACCTGCTTTGGCAGCAGCAGTTTAGCTGAAAGGAAACCTTTCTGGAGAAGTTGGGATTTGGTTTAGGCTTAGACAAGATATATCCTCATATACTTGCAAAAAAAATCTAATAGAGTATTTTCACACCAAAGAATGATTCTTTCTCGGCTTCCACTTGGGGGTTTTAGTTCTTCACGTTTTCCCTGTCCAACATTATTAATTTGTATGGAAATTTTGATGCTCATTCAATGTATAGATAGCCCTGAATTATACACTATGAACATTATATTCAGTCAATTATATCAAGAATTGGATTAAATATGGTGATCAGCTCAGTTGCCCAAACAGTTTGGTCAAGTCTCACTGAGTTTAGTAACAAGTAATAATTTGGGATCGAGAGATCTTGGTCTTTGTTAGATATGAATGAGGGATCTTAGGATCAAGATCTCCATCTCGAGTTAGATATGTCGATTAAATGTGAAATTACACAAATCTTCAGAGAGATTTTGAAAT
>JAOXNR010000032.1:15445767-15461934 GCA_028571225.1 Parsonsia alboflavescens | reverse complement strand
AGCAGTTGTTGTAATCTATCTATCCAGCGTATGATATGATGTAAAGTTATTTCAAGGTGGTGTTTGATAGATTTTTTATTTTTTTATTTTTATGGATTGCATAAAAGTTTAAGGTTTGATGTGACTAATTATTCATATTCTAAAATGAAAGTAATTTGCACTCTGCATCTAAGGGTGTAGTTCAACATGGTTTAGGGGTGTGGTTGAATGGTTTGGAAGTAAGAATTATATAATGTAAATCATAATTTTAACTTGATATTATTGGATATTCTGGCTCTGATATTGCATAAAGGGGATTTTAGGAATTTTTTTTCTTAATTTTTAAAAAATATGATAGGCGATGACCTATAAATCGTGATAGAGGGGATATTTCTTATGTCTCATTGATGCAAACATTACAAGATATTTAAAGAAAAGAGCACTTAGAGCTTTTACAAGAGTCTATTTATAGGGTGATTCTCTAGTAAAGACATATACTCGGGAAAAAAAATGGAAAAAAGAGGATGTAGCATTGGATTATTTGTTGTAATAATATATACATTGCTACTAAAGCTGGAACTCTGGAAGTAGTTGTTGCTGGTGGCCATTTTTCTTGTTCTTAAGGCAAAGTCGAGCCAACTCCTCAGCAACCCTATCCATTTCTTCATCACCTTTCTCTTCAATCTTGTGATTCAAACTCTTGGTTTGTTTCCTCACAAGCTCTTACAACACTTTCTTGATGGTTGCAGCCAGTTTTCCGAGGCGGATTCGGCCATTTTTGGCCTTCAAAACCTCCAAACCAGCACCAATTTCTTCAACCAATCTAGCATTGATTGGTTGATCAAGGTGCATTGGTGTTGCTATAATTGGAACACCATATTTCATGCTTTCGAAAATGGAACTCCATCCACAGTGACTTACAAAGCCACCTATGCTTGAATGGCTCAAGATTTTGGCCTGTGGTGCCCATCCTTCCACCACCATTCCCCTGTCCCCAACCCTTTGTAGGTACCCTTTTGGTAATGCTTCGTGAAGTTCAAGAATTTCTCCTTTTGGAAACCTTATAACCCATATGAAATTTACATTGCTTCTCTACGGCCCATGTGCTATCTCTTCTCTATCTTCCTTAGTTAGGAAATATTCACTCCACAAAAGATACAAAAATTGTTGAACATTTTTCTTTCTTGTTTAGCCACCTCATGATCATCTGATCATTGAAATTTTGATCCAATTCATCATTTTGGGTAGGTTCTTGAACAAGTGGACCAATAGCTACAACTTTCTTCCCACATAAACTCGTGGGATATTTACTATATTTCCCATCAATCTCTGCAAAACCCTTGATGAGAATCAGATGGGAAGAGAGATCCATGCATTCAAGAACTGGGATTTTCTTGATTTCTCTATGTGTGTAAATCTCATCTTGCATGTTCCTAGCAAAGCCAGCCTCATAATCCCGGTAGAAAATCTTCGAAAACGGGAACTTTTTGCCTGGATTCATCAAAGAATGGACCACGAATGAAGTCATAACAGAGCTGCAGGTTATGAAATCAACTGCAGGAATTTGAAGGGCTAATGCAGCCTTTGCTGCCCATGGCTGGAGAGAATCATATATAAGCATATCGGCCTTCAAATTCTTGAGGATTTCACAGAAGTTTGGTTTGCCTTCTTGAGGGTAGGCATGAGGTAGGGTGGGAGGCCATTTGTTGTATGGTAATGAGGAGGAAGATTAGGCAACAATGGAAGATTCAGTTCAACAAGTTCTATAGAATCTGAGAAATCTTCACTCAATTTTTGCCTTACCAGAACTGATCAATGTAGCAGGGGTAGAACAGAGGTATATAATGAAGTTTCTTTAGGCAAGTTTCTTGGACAGTTCTAGGAAAGGGGAAACGTGACCATGAGCCAGCCATGGGAACATTAAAATCCTCAAATTTTTATGATCTTCCATGAAAATAAGAACACTCTTTCTACTGCAAAAATCAATCAATTTTACTTCAATTTAGGCTTGTGTTCTAAAAGGGCATCATAAAAATGAGAACTTCATCACAGTTTTTCGAACTTTGTTTCCATGGAAATTATCCACAGGAATGGCACATTAATAAGGAAAAAAATGGGTTCCAGATTTCTTGTTTTCATCTTCACGGTAAGTTTGTCTCATAAAGTTTGAAAATTTTATTTACTTTCTAAATTTTCTAACTTGGGTTGTTTCTAAATCTTTGAGAATAATATCTTTCTGTTAGTTTTCTGATTCACTTTCTCTATTGTCTAATTACGACATCATTAACCAAAAAATATTTTGTAACATTTAGATATTAAGATTCTTATCGTATATGTATGAACACAAATATAAACATACCCTCTTAACAAAGTTTCATGCAAATTCTACCTTAGCTCTTTGATCTTCCCTCTTCTAGCTATAAACCGAGCAAAGAAGGATGAGATTTGAACACCTCTATTTATATATATATGGATGGATTTAAGACATTACGAATTCTTTATCTCCATCCTTTGTTATACAATAAACTCTTGAAGATTAATGATGCTACATATGACAGAATCAATTAGAATGTATATGTTCAATGTATTTGGAATGCTAACATAAGTTAATTGATCACTTAATCTTGTAATTAATGCTCAATTTTAATCATTGTATGATAAGTTGTCTTCCTAATCCTTTTAACTAATACTCAAGATAAGGGGCATGTATGGATAAATAAATACATTACTTCGAGTTATTGTAATAATGACTTGTTTTTCTTGAAAATATCTTATGTAAATGTAAAAGAAGAGGATATGTTGCCTTAAAAACACAAACTATGGGGTGAGAAAAAATATGTTGCAATAGCAAAAGAATGAGTGAATGACAAGTATATGTAAATATTTACTGGCATTCAAGGCACTTCTAGGTGTGGGTTTATTACTAAGTTAGAGTAATATTGAGGTGAGTTTTGTGACAACTTATATATTATCTTTGGTTAATTTAAGGTATATAGAACCATTGACAACAAATGTTAAGCCACCTTGAAAGATTTTATTTTATTTTTTCAAAATCTAAAATCTTCTTTAAAATAATTATTACTCTAAACTTTCATATAAAATGTAATGTAATCTTTTTAGTTTAAAAAAGATGTTCATAGCAAAAGGGTATCCTTCTGTGATTCTAATAATGATCATGAGATTACACTTTCTTGTAATCTTGATTGAACATCATCGAATTTTGATATTTTTAAAGATTTCAAAAGTAATTAAATTAACATGTCATTTGCAAAAGTTGTATGTAATGTCTTTTTTCTATCCAAATTATGTTGATATTGTGATTATGAAGAATTGTAGTACTTCAAAAGGGGTAAAAAATGCTGCTATTAATATGAAAACTTTCCATATTTTTCAAGGAGAGACTACATCAAGCACTTGGTGTGAAGTTGAAGTTGGCACAAGTGGTTTCTTGAATCAATAATGAAGAACCGAATCCCAATTTGGAGCTGGGAAGATAAAACTCTAAAACATTCTCTTCCATCTGATGTGCTCCTATAACAATGGAGGTTCTTGGATTTACCCCTCCATCCACAAATGCAAGACATAAGATGTCCTGTTCAATCCCTACCATGGAGTTGAATCCCAAAATTCTCCAGAAGATGTCCTCTTTTTGTAGCACTAAATCAATGGTAGGAACAGTTGGACCAACCTTCGTGACTGGGATTTGGCTTGAGTTATAGCATAGTTTGAAAGGAGCCACAGGCATCACTCTTGGAAATTGCTCAAGTTCTTTAGCAAATGCATCAGTCACAGCATTGCAGATTGATGTCTCCAAGACTGTGTAAGGATCAATTGTGCTGAATTTTGTTCCTCCAACACCTTACTTGTTGATCCCTAGAAGTGTTGTGTTTAGAGTCACTACCTTTTGGTTTATTTTAATGGATTTGACCCCTATGAAGTATTCAACAGAAGGCAGCCCCTTATTTGCTTGGGCAAGAATAGCAGTGCTGACAGGATTAACAAGAAGACGTGTGAAGCTAAGGTTCTTGGAGGCCTCAATCTTAGGGAGCATTACATATGGAGCATCACCAAAGAACAAGACTCCATTAGATGATCCTAAGCAGATTGCAAACCTTCTGTTGAGGTGAAAGGCACTAGCCACCGGGGAAGGAAGTCCTGCAGCACCCCTTCCACGACTAGCCATGCCCTTTACTCCACTAGCAAGACCTCTCAGAAGAAATCTAGGTGCACAAACTAAAAGTAATTGTGGGACAGGAACCATTGGACCAGTTCTTGATCCATCGGTGGTTTGGAGAGAGACAACATCCGATGCTACATCAGCACTTGTGGCCTCAGGAGCTATGGTGTTTTCGGGGATGTTTTGTCATGTGTTATTGCTGCATCCTGGCTGGAACGAAGTAAAGCATGAAACGCACCATTTAGCATTGGCAAATTTACATTCCCTTGAGCCACAACGAGCAGGTTTGTATGATGAACTCACATAATCCTTACAATCAACCCATAAGTTCTGGCCACCAAGGTCAAGGGTTACCTAGACAGGTACAGGAGGTGTCCTTTGGTTAATAGTTGCCAAGTATTGTCTGGTGCAAGGATCTTTGGTTACTTGAAGGACAAGGGAATGAGGTTCGGAATAATTTTTGGCAAAGGAAGACGAGATGACGAGAAGCCGGGTGATGATGAAGATTAGAGAGAAATGTACCGACGAAGACATTTTTTTTGCAGCAAGAGCAGCCTAGATGTCAAATTCTTTGATGATTGAGGAGAAATGGATATCAAGATCCTTTAAAAAGCGAATGCCTAAGGTCAATGAGACTTCAGTAACTTCATGGAAGTTTCCCAGCTCAAGTTCACATGTATATTTCTTGAAGGTGGATATAACATGTGCATTTAAATATGGGGAATGAATCACTGACTTTTTAGTTGAGAGAAACTATAAAATCTGTGAAATGAGTTTGTGCATTTAAATACTAAAGTTTTATATAAATATTAATCTACGGTGGGCAAAATACCTTGATGGCGGGATGAGGAAGAGTGTTCGGTTTCACAACCCATTGAATGATTTCTTTTATTTAACATTTCTTAGTTTCACAAGTTCTTGGGAGTTTTAGCAGAATTTAAGATACCAATTGGATTCTTGAGATTGGGCTTTTTGTGCCTTTTTCCATTTGTCATTTCAGAACTTTGAAACATTCATGAACCCGAGAAACAAAAGATCATGGAGATGGAAACATTCAACATCATCTTTCAGAAAGTGAAAAAAAGAAAATTTTGAAGTCCTGAAACATAGCATCCCATTTTTAGTTATGTTATTCGCAGTGGAGAAAAGCCTTCTTTAGGCATCTGATGTGAATCTGAAGTTGGCGCAGGTGGTCCTTTGGAACCAGAGTGACGAGGTGAAACCAAGCCTAGATGCTGCCAAATCAAACTGCAAAAGATTGTCTTCTATCTGATGTCCTCCAATCACGATCGAAGTTGTTGGTTCTACACCTCCATCCACAAATCCCAGACACAATACATTATCACTGACTCTCACCATTGAGTTCATACCAAAAATTCTCCAGAAAACCTTCTTGTTCTGCAGCACCAAATCAATGGAAGGAACATCAGGACCAACCCGAGAACTACCTATTTTGATGGAGTCATAGCAGAGTTCGAAAGGCGGCACTGGTTTCACTCGAGGTACTTCAGCAAGTGCTTTAGCAAATGCTGCTGTAAAAGCATTGAAGATTGATGTCTCCATGACTGTGTAAGGATGAACTGTACTAATCTTCGTCCCACCATGGCCATCCTTGTCAATGGATAGTAATGTTGTGTTTATCTTCACTGCTTGCCCATTGATTTGTATGGATTTGACCCCGATAAAGTATTCTGCTGAAGGCTCCCCTTGAAAGAAAGCACCTGCACTACTCACTGGATTAAGCAGAAGAGGGGTGTAAATGAGGGATTTTGAAACATCTACATTAGGGAATAATCCATAAGGACCATTCCCAAAGAATATGACACCATTTCTTGATCCTAAGCAGACCGCAAATTTTTTGTGGAAGCCGAAGGCACTAGCCAACTGAAAAGGAACTCCCATACGACCCCTTCCAAGTCCAGCCATACCATTTGCTCCATTGACAAGGCCCTCTAACAGAAACGTTGAGCCACAAACAAAGAGTAATTTTGGGACATTTACAACAGGTCCTGGATTCGTGCCATTGGTGGATTGGAGTGACACAACATCCTGTGCTACCTCACCAATAGAGGAAACAGAACTTACGGTGTTCCCTGGGAAGAGTGAACAGGTATTGTTGTTGCAGCCTGGTCTGGGATCACCATTACATGTACCACATGCCTTAGAATTAGCAAGTGAACACTGAGCTGAGTTGCAGTGGGCAGGTTTATATGATGAACTGACATAGCCCTTATCACAGTCAACCCATAAGAACCGGCCACCGATGTCTACTGTCAGCTCGAGTGGCACAAGAGGGGTTCTTTGTTTGAATGTAGTGACATATTGGCTGGTGGATTGGTCTTTGGTTACCGGTAGAATAAGAGCACGAGGCCTGAAAGATGTTTTGGCAATGGAGGAAGGGATGAAGAAGAAAAGCAGATTGACGAAGATCAGACACAAGGGCACTTTGGGAGAAGCAGCAGCGTTGCAGAATTGCTCCATGAATGAGAAGGATGGGAAATTCCCGGTCTTTATTTATAAGTGAATGAATGGATTCTTGGACCTTAATCTTTACAAAATGAATGTTAGGTAGATGATAAAGTACGAAAAAATTTTAGAAACATCACAGAAAGCCAGCTCAATAGCACAAGTGGAACGCATCAATTGATGTTTGAACACTCTGTATTCTTGCCAGCCTGATAAAGAATTTCTTTTGATTAGTTTATGGAAGAGATTTTTGTCATTTTAAAGCAGATGACCTTGATCTCAATGATGAAACATTTCTTTTTGATTAACTTATTGTTAGTTTAATGCAAATTATTGGTTTGATTCTCTCCTTGGATTTGAATATGCACAAATCTTGCTGTTTCAAGTCATAGATTGGTCCAATAGTTGAGGTAAAATAAATGGCTCAGTTGAGGAGTGAGAGTATCCGTTGAGTCTGTTTGCAGCTTCAGAAGAAGTGTAAAAAGTATTCCATTTTTTGGGTTTTTTTCCCCTTGATCTTCCATAATAAGGACAATTCCTGTTCATGATAAGAATCCTCGTATACAAAATTTTTATATAGTCCGTCGTAAATTTTATTAAGAAAATTAATAATATAATATGATAATAAATTCAATCAAATTTTTTTTATTGCAATATATATAAGTTAAATTAGAACATTCAATTTAGATAGAGAATAATGATAATTCTCATGCACCAGCCACAGAGAGTACACCTGGAATGCGTCCAATCCTTCGCGGTTCCCACCCTCTGGTCCTGTCCAGACCAGACCATGGTCAAGTTTGGGGCCAACCGTGTCAAAGCACTGTTCCCGGTCCACTTGTTCAACAATTCCATTGACCCATCATCCATTCACAAACCAAAAACTCCTTTTTCTTGAGTAATTTGATTCATATTTTGCCTTTTTAACCCACTTCTCAAATCTTTTCAATTACTCGTTTGTAATTTGTTTTTGGCTTTTCCAGTGTCAGTGGCGGCTTTGAGCTGATCAAGGTTGATACCCATGGTTATATGACTCACGGGATGTGCCCTTGTTCATCTCACCTCAGGGAGAAACAAACTTCAGATTAGCATTGCTTTTGACTTTTCTGTTCTTTTGAAGTCAGGTTCTTGTTACACGAAAATTGGTGATTGGAATATCAACGCAAGGAGGAGGTAAATTTACATTTTATAAAGTGATTATCTTTTGCAGTTTAGATGGAATACCCTTTTAATTCCGGTCCTTGATTACCTTTTAAGGAATTAGTTTGATGTTGTTCACGCAAAAAAATTCAACTTTGTTGAACAATTCAAGATTCACAAGAACTGCTCTGGTGGCAGGCGAGAGTTTTTGGTTTACAGATATTAGTTTAAAGTTTCTTCCTTGATTACATTTAATTGGTTTCTGACAGTGCTTTACCTTGTAGAGAAGACTATGTTTCTCTGTAGTGTGATTTTTTTTCCCTTTTCTGTTGTTGGGTTATTGAAAGGATCATTTCATGCATTAATTTGCCATATAGCTGAACCATTGGAATTCAGAAAGTTGACTGTTGGGGGAAGATGATAACTTGCAGCCTATTATGGTTATAAGTAGCCATGCTTTTGCAGCTTATGCTGCATGAATATAAATAAGGATATATGCAAGGGGGAAAGGAATCAATGCTCTTATTAGTGTTTCGTAGATATGGTAGGGATTGTGTAGTTGCTCCTGCTGTTACTGATTTAGCAGAGATTTTTTAGAATTTACCATTAACATGATTTGTTGCACAAGGTTAAGTTTTCTCCTTACATTCACTGCCATTTATGAATTGTAGGTTAAGCTATTCTGTTTCTTCTGCTGTATACGATATCCAACCTCTCTTTGCCAGAATCAACTTAATCTTGATTATTTTCACAAAGGTTAAGACTGACGCCAAAGGTTTCACTTTTTTGGCAGTCATGGATCAGAGTTCCAACCCAACAAAATTGGAATACTATGATGATATGTGGAAGCTTCAATCCACTGCTATCCTTCTTTCTTCCTTTCTGGTTAGTTGTTTATCACTTGCCAATTGTGTATACACACTCAAATAATAAATTTACAGGGTCCAGGTATAAACTAGCTATGCAGTGTATAGTGTTCCAATAGTATACCTACTTTTTACTTGTTTCTGGTACTAATTCCTGTGTGACAAATTCTAATTGGCAGGATGAGGATGGTAGACATGTTCTAATATTGGATTCTACAATTTTTCATCCACAAGGCGGTGGGCAACCTTCAGATACCGGTTTCATTACTATTTCAGACCTCAAATTTGTTGTCCAAGATGTTCGATCCAAGGATAAAATGGTATGATTTCTTCTCTGTTACTGATCTTTTCTCATATACTTTATAGCTTTTTTTCTTATGAAAATCTATTTCTTTTCACAATTATATCACAGGTACATCATTTTGGTTTCTTTGAGAATACTCAAAATGGAGAATTGGAATTGAAACTTGTTAAAGGTGCAAAAGTCTTCTTAGAGGTGGATGAAGACAGGCGCAAGATCAATTCCAGGTATGCATGATTTATTATTTGACTTTTGTCTTTTCAAACGATTGCTTATTTGTTAATTATTCATGTAAAGTTAATTTTTATGCTTTCACTGAATCCAATATAGAGAATGGCTGGAGAATATATGGAAACACGAAATATATCATTGAATCGTCATTGTGCTTGTTTTATTTTATTTTTTAATATTTCTGAGAAATTTTACTTTATGTATACCATTTTTCTTGGCTGATTAACTGTCATTCTTGTCTTTCTAAATTCTTACAGTTTTTTCAACATTACTTTTTCTCCAATAAACTCTCTGTTCCTCTTCTTTCAACCATCCCACAAGCCCTTCCATTTGGCGACTCAAGGACACTTGTTCCTACCAAAAACATGATTACTATTGGGAGAATTACTGTCCTTGTCGTATTACTTTTGTTGTCTGTTTATGCTTTAAATTAAGGTCCACATCTTTGCAGGCTACACTCAGCTGGGCATCTTCTGGATGCTTGCATGAGAAATGTGGGGTTAGGTCACTTGGAACAGGGCAAAGGTTACCACTTCCCAGATGGGTATGGATTCACTGATATTCTGGATTTAGTAGAATTTAATTTGATAGCTTTTGTTCCATCATGTTTTGAGCAATTTTCCTTTTCCTTAACTGCATAACCATGTGGAAACAGAAGTGGGGAATGTGGAAACAAGATCATTTCCCCTTGCTCGTTCTTCGTGATTAAATGTCCTTATCTGTTCCACAATAGGTAATTATACCTTGAGTGCTTGATGTGAACAGACCATGTAGATATCTTTCACTTAAATAACTGAAAAGGAGAATATGGAAATAGAGGCCTATTTGCCAATCTCATGGATTATATCTTTTTATGTTCTTCAGAAGGTAATAAGGTAGTTATCATCAATAAAACTCACTAGTTTATTCTCACAATTACATGTTCCTTCTTTGGTTCTTTGAGAAGGTAATTAAGATATTTCTAAAGTCATCTAATCATTTTCACTGGATTACAAAAGCAGCTTGATTTTTTTTCCCAAACTTTGTTGAACATTTCATGTAGTTCAGTCTAGAAGATCAACCTGATCTCCTCACCATATATGATTTTAAATTATGATCTGAATGTATAATATTTACCAGCTGATCAATCGTGGTTCAATTGAATTTGACTTTCTTAGGCCATTTGTAGAATACAAAGGGAAAGTTCCGCAGAATGAATTGCAAAGCAAACAACAAGAGTTAGAGCTGGAAGCTAGCAAAATGATTGCCCAAGGTGGGAAAGTAAGTTTATCCCCTCCTTTACGTGAAGGACTTAAATATGAGGAGATTATGTTTTCAAACACTCCATAAAGAATCACTTTCAGGTTTTTGCTTCTATTTTATCATATGAAGAAGCGGCATGCATTTGTGGTGGAAGCCTTCCTGATTATATCCCCAAGGTTGGGTTCTATTCTTACATCTCATTTCTACTACTGTTCCTTTTGTTGCCCATTTCCCCTATGTCCTAATGTTCTTTCATTTAATAATCTTTATCATTCATTTCCTGATCTTTCGTCTTTAGATATCTTTACTAGGAAATATAGCTTTAATCTCCCTAAATAACTTAATAGAAAATTCAGTTTCAGAGCTCTCTATCATGTGATTTTCTTACTGTTTACAATTGCAGGGAAGCACTCCCCGCATCTTGAAGTTAGGAGAAAATCCTGGATGCCCATGTGGTGGTACTCATGTTTCTGATATTTCCGAGATCTTGACCTTGAAGGTACTTGCATCAGTCTAATTATCTAGTAAAAGTATTCATATATTGATGCTTGGTTTGACCCAAATATAGCATCCTATCAGCGAAAGATCATTTCATTTGGAAAACTTGTGCTTTTTTTGCCCTGATTCTAAAATGATTATTATCTTTGAAAATCAACCACTAGGCCAGTTCATTGACTGCTTTCTTGAGTTTTCCATGCTACCTCTCTGTAAGGCTTTCATCAACTGTTTTGGCATAATATAGCAAAAATTGAGCTTGCATTGGTTGCCAAATTAAACAGAATTGGTTCTTTCTGAGGCCCTTGTTTAACACTTATTATCTGAAGCAATAAATGTTCATTATGTATATATCCAAGCAGCAAAATTTGCTTTCTTCTAGTGATTATAAATTTTTCATTCAGGTTCCTCAAATTCGGACAAAGAAAGGGAAGACAAAAGTTTTCTACAATCTTGGATCTTAATGTTGGAAGTTTACTCGTGCCCTCTTGGTATTTGAAGTATCAAAAGACAGTAGACTCAAGAAGATGATACATCAATTGATTCTTGATCAGTTGATAAAGTTTGGGAATGTGAAAATGATACGTGCTCTAGCCTGTGTTGTTAGTGTTGTTATAGCTTTAGGAGTGCATGCTTGACTTCTTCTAGAGACTTGGTCAAGATAGTTTTATTGTTCCTGAAATAATGGCGAAGTGCTGGTCTTTAGTAGGTAGTTTCTCTGTTTCCATATGATAGTTCCATATTTCTAGGATTGTTTGTTGCATGTGAGGCTATATATTTAGCCCCAAGAATGCAAGAAAGCAAGTTGTGAAATGCAACATCTTTCTCCTTCTCTGTTATCTTTCTCCCCAAAATTACTACTTACCAAAGCCCTATGGATCCAACCATTGACACCCGTGGAAAAACCAATGCTGAATTCTGCAACGAAGTTTACGAAATTCTAGGCCGTCACCCATTTTGATCAAATCAATGCCACCTTACAAATCGTGTTAACAAAGGTCCAAACTCGACGAGCCAACAGATGCCAACCACATAATAATGTGGAAGTTAATCCGTTTGCTCCTGGAGAGTCCTCCCACTCATCTAATGCATCTCAGTGTGCCACCGCTAATGCCTCCCACTCATCTAATGCATCTCAGTGTGCCACCGCCAATGCCCACTGTCAACACCATCTCAAATTATCCTTTACAAAGTTCCAGGGAGATGATCCTACTGGATAGGTTTACCGGGCAGAGCAATATTTCGATTTCCAGAAAATTGCTGCAGCCCAACAAGTTCCTCTTGCTTTCATTTGGAAGGAATTGCATTGCAATGGTATAGGTGGATCATGAAGTTTCGGGGTCCCCTTACCTGGAACAAGTTTACCATGGCTCTTCTCACTCGGTTTGGCCCTACGGACTATGAAGACCTATCAGAAGCTTTAACTTGGCTTCGACAGTCTTCATCCTTGACTGCTTATCAAGAAGCCTTCGAGAAGCTCTCCCATCGCGTAGATGGCCTGCCAGAGAACTCCCTTGTGGGATGCTTCATTGCAGGACTTCGTGATGAAATCTGTCTCAACATCAAAATTAAACAGCCCAGAACCTTGGCAGATGCAATTGGAGTTGCTCGGTTAGTTGAGGAACGAAATCAGCTTTAGCGGAAACCAAATTCAACATTCCACATCCAACTGGCCTCAGCACTAGCCAAGAGGACTTCCAACCCTTGAACAAGCGTCCTTGGAGCCCCATCAACCCAGTGTGTGGCCAACCCTCCAGTGACTATCCCAAATTTCCATCGAATCACTAACCATGAGGCACAGGATCGTCGAGACAAAGGGTTATGTTATTACTGTGATGAGAAGTATGTTCCGGGGCATCGCTGTGAACGTCCACAATTGTTCATGCTCGAAGATTCCATGCAACTAGCTTCAGCAGTCGAAGTCAACAATTCCCCAAATCATGAGCTTTAGGAAACAGCACCGGAGATCTATTTTCACGCAAATGCTGGCACCACCCATCCGCAAACACTACTTGTCCCGGGTAAGCTGAAAAACAGGGACCTAACCATTCTCATTGACAGTGGGAGTACGTACAATTTCATTAACCAAGTGGTTGCAAGTGACCCATGAGATGAAATTCCAGGTCATGGTGGTCAATTGTGAGAGAGTCGAATGTGTGGGGCAGTGTCACTTGATGACAGTGTCACTCGATCACAATCTCCATTCAAGGCTATTCCATCACCACAGATTTTTATGTCCTTTCAATATGAGCATGTCAACTCATTTTGGGAGTACAATGGCTAGCTATACTTGGGCCTATCAAGATGGATTATACCAAGCTTATCGTGACCTTCCAGGATGGCGGAGTTCCCCACACCTTCTAAGGCATGAAGCAGGCTAATATTGATACGCTGTAAGAAAAGGATTGTAGCAGCTTACATGGTATGGGCTTCCTCCTTCAACTCATTACCACAGATCAAAGTTGTTAGTCCCATATCTTTCCCCCGGATATTGAACGCCTTCTAGCTTAATTTTCCCAAGTTTTTGAACCATTGACTAGTTTGCCTTCGACAAGATCTCATGACCATCACATCCCGTTACAACTAAATTCAAGACCTATGAGTGTACGACCATACTGCTACCCTTACTATCAAAAATCCACAATCGAAAGATTGGTCCAGGAGCTTCTTCAATCTGGTTTTATCAGACCCAGTACCAGCCCATTTTCTTCAAATGTTCTATTAGTCAAGAAGGCGGACGGGGATTGGCGATTCTGCATAGATGATTGAGTACTGAATAAAAGGACAGTGAAGGATAAATACCCAATTCCAGTCATCTACGAGCTCCTGGACGAACTACATGGAGCCAAATTTTTCTCAAAATTAGACCTACGGTCAGGCTATCACCAGATCCGAGTACACTTTGCTGACATCCACAAAACAGCTTTTCGAATGCACAAAGGTCATTATGAGTTCGTCATGATGCTGTTCAGCCTCACCAATGCGCCTGCAACCTTTCAAAGCCTCATGAATGACCTTTTCCGCCCTTATCTATGGAAATTCATCCTAGTCTTCTTTGATGATATTCTAGTGTACTCTCCATCTTGGGATGACAACCTCTCACACCTGCATACGGTACTCACTATCCTATCAGCCAATTGTCTGCCAAAAGATCAAAGTGTAGGTTTGGACAACAGTCGACTACTTAGGCTACATTATTTTAGAGCATGGAGTGGCGGTCGACCCAACCAAGGTACGAGATGTCCTTGAATGGCCCGCGCCCACCACCATTAAGGGTGTACGTGGCTTCCTTGGTCGAGCTGGGTATTACCGCAAATTCATTCATAACTTTGATGTGCTCGCTGCTCCCCTCAATCGGCTTCTCTCCAATGAAGGGTTCCACTAGAATGAAGTTGCGGCCACAGCGTTCATGCAATTAAAAGAGGTAACTTCACCACCAGTCCTCTATCTTCCTGATTTTTCCCAACGATTTGTGATTGAATGTGACACCAGTGGATTAGGCATTGGGGCAGTCCTTTCCCAGTGTAACAAACCTATTGCTTATTTTAGTGAGGCCTTGAAGGGGTCGACTTTGGCGTTATCCACCTACAAGAAGAAGATGCTAAGCTAATGTGAAATCCATCTGGAAACTTCGTCCTTATTTGCTCGAGAAGCTGTTCACTGTTCGCACTTACCACAAAAGCCTCAAATACCTACTGAAACAACGGATCACCACTCTCGCTCCAACTTGGTGGCTTCCAAAAGTTCTTGGCTATGATTATGAGATTGAATACAAAATAGGCCCTAAGAATCATGCTGTAGATTCCTTGTCACGAGTCCCGGAGTTTTGTTATTTATCACTTTCTATGCTACATGCTGAATGGTGGCCAATACTCCAACAAGAGGTTTGACGTGACCTTTTCCATGCAAGTCTGCTTGGCAAGCAACCGTGTCACCAGCTGGTTCAATGTGATGGTGTGTGGTTTCGAAATAATAGGATTATTTTGAGCCCTGCTTCGACTTTAATCCCAAAAGTTCTAGCTGATTGTCATTCTTCACCCGTTAATGGACATATAGGGTTTCACAAAACACTTTCTCGTGTCAAACACATCTTTTTTTGGTCCAATATGCCTCGGTCAATCAAGAATTTCCTACAACAATGTGATGCCTGCCAACGTTATAAGACTGATTGCATGAAGCTTGCTAGGTTGCTTCAACCCTTGCTAATTCCCACAAATTTATGGACTAAAATCTCAATGGATTTTGTTGAAGGATTGCCACCCTCTAATGGTTACACTGTCATTATGGTGGTTGTTGATCAACTCACAAAGTATGGCCACTTTGAAACACCCATTCACTGCTCTCGTGGGTTGCCAAGGCTTTTGTTGCCAATGTGGTTCGTCTGCATGGAATGCCCACATCAATTGTAAGTGATCGAGATAAATTGTTCAGTAGTTCATTCTAGTAGGCTTTGTTTCATATGCAGGGGACCAAGCTCTGTATGAGTTCTAGTTATCACCCCTAGATGGATGGTCGAACAGAGGTCATGAATTGCACCCTAGAACAATATTTGCCAGGTGAACAACCTCGGAGATGGCTAGAGTGGATTCCATGGGCTGAGTATAGTTATAACACATCTGTCCATTCCTTAACTATGATGACGCCATTCGAAGCTGTATACGGCATACCGCCTCCAAGCATATTGGCTTACATTCCTGGCACTTCCAACGTCCAACTCATGGATGAATGAATACCTGCGAGACCGTGATACCATTTTATGAGAATTACGTCAGAACATTTCTTTGGCTCGTGATTGCATGAAAAGTCAGGCAAACCAGCATCGGCGAGAAGTTTCTTTTGCCATAGGTGATTATGTGCACTTAAAGCTTTAGTTTGAAATTGGCTCCCCGCTTCTTTGGGCCATACCAAATTGTTGAGCAAGTAGGTACAGTGGCTTATCGGTTGGCTCTTCATCCTGGCTCCCAAATCCATGATGTCTTCCATGTCAGTCTATTGCCTAAGTGTTTAGGATTGGTTACTCCATCCACTATTCATCTTCCCCCAATTTCAATTGACTCTACCATTCTTCTCCAACCCGAAGCTATATTGGATCACCGAACCATCTGTAAAGGAAAGTATCATCTGAAGTCATTGGTTCTCATTAAGTGGGCAGGGGCCCGCGTGAATATGTAACCTGGGAGAATGAATGGTGTTTTCACAAGTCATACCTTGATTTTATCCTTGCGGACAAGGATAATTGAGGGGGGGGGGGGGGGGGGGAATTGTTAAAT
>JAOXNR010000032.1:15414117-15437419 GCA_028571225.1 Parsonsia alboflavescens | reverse complement strand
TTGGGAATTAAAGATATGGAATTGATCATTTTATTTAAGCATATACAAAGTTAATTCCTATTTATTGTTATTTGTTATATCATATATATGATGAAAAAAAGAAAAGAAAAAAAAAGGAAAAAGAAATTGCATACCACGGAGAGGGGAAAAGGGGCAGAAGGGTTGGAATCCGTGCTAGCCATCTTCAGATTAAAAGAAAGAAAAGGATTAGTTAGAGGATTTAAATCCAAGAAATTGGTAGATTTTTCTAGGGTTCTGGAGGAGCTGGGTTTGAGGCTGTGAAGAAACGGTACAAAAGAGAGCAAAAATACAACGAAAAAAGATTGAATCTTGAGAGACAGAGTAAGTGACAACAAATAGAAGCGAAATTCAAACGTTTGAAGTTTGGAGATGGATGCGTTTGGGCGGGCGATCTAATCTAAATTCGATGACTGTACTTGTGGCGTGGGGGTTTAGGATTTGGCCTAAATCCTTTCACATTTTTTATTCTTCCCGTCTAATTAATACTTCCTCCATTACTAAATATAAATTAATCGATCATCATTTTATGAACATTAGGGTAATTTTTTTAAAAAATTAAAAAATACTCTTTAATTACCTTACCAAAATATATGTATACCTTTTGACATCTAACAAAAAATGACGATACAGAAAAGTTAACTAGGTTGATTTTTATTGATAGAGTATAAAATAATATATTTTAAAATAACCTATACATTGAAATTGAAAACACATATTCCTTTTATCTAGAATTAAATGTTCATGTTTTTATTTATATTTTAAGTTATCTGAAAATAAATGTTTCATTTCATGAATTAGTTAAAAACTTCTAAATAAAATCACATTAAGTGAAAAATGTATTATATCAACTAATTTTTAAAAAATTTGTTCAAGTCAAAACGAGACATTCAATTCTTGACAGAAAGCGTAAAACTTTAAAAAATTATTTTCCAATTATCCATTGAATTTGATTATGATTATGATATTGGAATGGAAAGAGATTTAACCAAAAAAAAAAGGTAAAAGAAACATAATTGAAGATTATTTGCATTAAGTTGTTATTTTACACAAGTTATACACAAAAAAAGATTATGTCTCATATATTAAAGGGAAGAGAATATTAATTGAAAATAATAATGAAAAAAATATCATAGTTACTTGTTAATAATTATTAAATTACCAATATTTTATAACAAAGGAAAAAAAACAAATAACAATAATTTCATAGATAATCTATTTAATAGTCAAGCTATTTATAATGCATTTCTCAGCCATCTTTAAAAGTTTTAAAACTCATCGTCATGTTTTGATTCAAGAACAAGTAGTACATGTATTCATTCAAGCTAGGTTTATTTATTTATTATTATTATTTTTTTTTTTTTAAAGCTAGGTTAGGATTCATCTCTCAAGAATTTAAAGTCATGTAAATCTACTTACTAAAACTAGAATCAACTGAAAAAATTCAATTGCTCAGGAGCAAGTAGGCCAAACCTTCATCTTTAACCTTCAATCCTCAAGGCAAAATCAAGGTATCCTAGTTATTATATGTTCTTTTAATTCATTTGTCCTATATGTTTGGATCAAACTATAATATGATCTCACAAGTTTTTGTTTTTGTTAATTTTTTTTCCAATTGTTATAGTCTCTTAACATATTATGGACAACCATTATGGTTTCAATTACTATTTTTTCTAGCAAAATACTCATTGAAATCAATCATTTTATTGGTATGAGATAAATTTTTAGGGGTTTATCACTTTTGCTACTAAAAATCCAACCAATCTAAAGATTGTAAATGAATTTTAGTTATCTAGTTAATTTATTTAGATTTGTTAATCCAAATGCATCTTTTTTTTTTAATTAAATGGACTAGTTAGATTTTGAACGGAATGGATGATATTGATCATTTTTTCCTAAAATGTTATCCTATGTCGATAAATGACTAATTACGATTGATGCTTTGTTGGAAGATAATAGTTAAGACCATAATAACTACTTATAAAATGTTGAGAGATCAAAATGATTAAAAAAAACTTATGAAATTATACTATTATTTGATCCAAACATAGGAGCTCAAGTAGGCTAAAAGCCCTTATTATATTGAATGATTCTAATTCAATGTTATTTTCAAGGAAACAAGACATGAAAAATCCAATAATAAAAAGAAAAAAAAAAACAAATCAAGCCATCTAAATCTAACCGTTCAAAGAAATGCTGCGGCGGCCTTATGGTCTCTTCCGCGGCTTCTAGATTTAACTTATTATTTTATTGAAACGTCTTTGACCAAATATTCTTTTCGCCTCCACTCAGACAAAGATCAAACTCATAATCATTTTATAATATTGATATTTTAAATTCTGTATTTAAACAAATTTTATTTTATTTTATTTTTTTATAAAATATTGCATCTTAAACTTGAAAGATAGATCAAGAACATGTAATAATATGGAAATTCAACCTCACCACTTAGTCTCGTAATATAATATCTTAACGGTCGTTTGTAAATCAAAAAAAACTTTGTTATTATTTTTTATATTTATCCTTTCCCTCAAGTATCTATAGTGACGTTCCATCTACTTTTGATGTATCTCAAATTTGACATCTATGTCTTAAGTATTATTACTTACCGCTATTCTAGTAATGCTTGATAAATTAAGAAGTTTTAAACCAAGTTATATTATATAAAAAATATTCCCTTTCTCTCTCTTTTATAACTACGTTCTTCCTTATAAATGGATAAGTATATTGATAAAGTGTAAAATTAAAAAAAAAAAATTATATATTGATATTTGTAAAACGACTTATATTATGAGACAAATAAATCACTCTCAAACAAATTAATAGAAGGGAGGGAGTATTGTTTCAAATGGCCTCTTTTCTTTTTTTCAAGAAAGACTTTTACTTGTGAGATTAGATTAGAATCAAGGGGAGTTTCCAACATTATACATGGTATAATTTATGAAACAAAGAAAGGTTGCTTGACAAAATCAAACTGAAAATTCAGCTAACTTTGATCGGAAGCAAAAAATCAAGAATTAATACGATTTATCTTCTTTCCACATCTTTTCTCTTTTCCCCCAACTTAAATATATATATATATATATATATATATATATATATATAAAAATAAAGCAGTACAAAAAAGGAGACCTACAACAGATTTTGTTCCTACCTCGCGGAAGGAGGACACGGCTCCGGTGCTGGTGAATCTGCCTGAGTTTCTTTCTTTCGGGTGTCGGAAAACATCACATGCTACTCCATATTTGTGAAATCTTTCTGTTGATTCAGTGATTCGTATTTTCTATTTTTTGTGGGATGGGTCAAGAATCGTTCATATACAGTTTTGTAGCTCGTGGCACCGTGGTTCTAGCTGAGTACACGGAGTTCACGGGCAACTTTCCGGCTATCGCTGCACAGTGCCTTCAGAAGCTACCTTCGACCAACAATAAATTTACTTACAATTGTGACCACCATACTTTTAACTTCCTTGTTGAAGATGGTTATGGTAAATCTTGTTCTTTGCTTTACTCTTTTTGAATTGAGTTTGATTGTATTTGTTGAGAAATGAGCCCAATTATGATAGATTACTTAGCTTTTATTAGATTGCAAAAGGGTTTCTTGGATCTAATTCTTTGAGCTCAAAGTTAGAGTCTTTACTTTGTTTGAAAGCTAAGTTAGCAGACAATTGGTGCTTTCTTTGACTCTTCGAAAATATATTGAGGTTATAGGGATTGGGATTTGATCTTAGATTTTTCTTTTCAAATCTAGTCAAATGTAGAATCTCCTTACACGGGGGATATAAGGATGCTGAATTAAGATTCTTTCCTGTGATCTTCTTCACCATTTAATTCAATTGATTGGGAAATGGACATAGTGATTATTAGCAGCTTGTTGATGCTCGTTTAGCTGCAAAGAAAACTCAGAACTTTTAAGTTTATGTTCTTGTTATGGCATTGGACTAGCATAATTGGGTTATGAAAAATAAAATTGAGTTGGAATATACAGCCAAGTAACAGAAAATTGTAGCCTGTATGAATTTGATGGATTTGCATGGTTAGTGAGTTCTCAGGGATGCCCAATTTGTGGCTGTCTATACGAGTGGATACTTAGTCATCTTGTGGATTAGCCTTACCCCACTTGTTGAGCATCTTAGATACACACACACAAAATATATATGCTGTAACTGATTGCCATGCAACTGATCACTTTCGTAGTTAGAGACTGCTTTATTATCTAGTTAAGTTAGGAAAAGCAAGTGGATCGCATATTCAGAAACTGCCTCTGTAAAGTGCAAGTTTTTGCAATGATGGAGTTTCAAGTATCAATTTGACATCTGCCAGTTTATATGATGTCTCTGAGGATTGACTTTCATTCCCTTTAGCCTTTCTGAATCATTTTCTTTTCTACCATAAGTTTGGTAGAAAATACAAGGGTCTCTGCTGAAGGTGTTAAGTATAGATTATTAGATTGCATATGCAACTGAAGCTTAAAGCAATCAAAACATGATAATTCTGTTTTTTACATTTTTCTTCACTTTGTATTCACCGTATGTAAGATAATGACTATAGATACATATGGTAATTTTGGATAAAAGAACAATTTATTCACCTTGGTTGAATGCCTATAAAAGAACAATGGTTGCCACAGGGTTAATAATCAAATTATAATGGTGTTGCTGTGTGAGCCGTCTTGGATGGACATAGACCCACGCCATGAATCGTACTGTCTGGGCTAGTAAACTGCAAGATTTGTAATCTGTTGTGGTTTATATATAAAATTTATGATGGATTACGAGGGTCTTGTTTACTTTAGGATATGGTCTTTTCTGTGTTTTGTTTAATGTTTTTATTCGAGAATTCTATTTCCTGCTTATTTTTTCCTCCAGCCTTGACTCTGATCTCTCAAATTGTTTCACCAAATTACACATTCAAGAGGGAAAGGAACATAACTTCAAAATTTTATATTCCACCCCAACTCTGGTGATGTGATCCTTTTACATCATACAGCTTATTGTGTTGTGGCCAAAGAATCCGTCGGGAAGCAGATTTCTATTGCATTTTTAGAACGAATGAAAACGGATTTCAAGAAAAGATACGGTGGAGGTAAAGCATCTACAGCTGTTCCCAAGAGCCTTAATAAGGAATTTGGGTATGTCAGTGAACTGTAATGCTTTTTGTGAAGAACTTTACACAAACACATAACAAAATTGATGATGATATCTTGATTGACAGACCTGTAATAAAGGAGCACATGCAGTACATAATTGACCATGCTGATGAGATTGAGAAGTTGTTAAAGGTTAAGGCCCAAGTATCAGAAGTAAAAAGTATTATGTTGGAGAATATAGACAAGGTATGATTATTTGACTTGGGAAGATATTATTTGTCCCTTGCTTTCGATGCTTCTTGCATTATGGTATCACTTACAGAGATCATGCACTTGCCTAAGTTCTTCTTTCTTCCTTTTAGTTCTCATTTTCGAAGGTCACTTGTGACGTTAGATCTTTTGGTGCATTAGACCTTTCTGGATATAAATGTCGTTTCTTGAACATTGAAAATATTAACTTTTAATGTTGTTGAAGTTGTCATTCTGACCAACCCAGATACCATATGAAAACGGTAGTGCCATAACTTGTATATTAGTTAAGTTTCTTGAAGGTTGCAACTAGTGCAGTTTCTGGAAAAAGTTTCAACCATTAAGATTTACATTTTTCCTTGTGGTCTGTTAACTTTACACCTCTACTATTATACTGCAGACAATTGAAAGAGGTCAAAATCTAACCATACTCTCGGACAAGGCTGAAGATCTGCGAGATTCGGTAGGTTTATCTGTTCACTTCTGGATTATAAGTTATGGATCTCACATTCTCTTTGAAGCAATTTAAAAACTTGCTAAATGTGGCTAAGAAAGGCATATTGTAAACGTTTTCTAATAATAATCTTTGTCTTGTTTTCTGCAGGCCCAACATTTCAAGAAAAAGGGTACACAAATACGGCGAAAGATGTGGTATCAAAACATGAAGATAAAATTGGTAGTTGGTGGAATCCTTGTTCTCTTGATCCTTATAATTTGGTTATCCATTTGCCAGGGTTTTAACTGTACAAACTAGTAGTATTGTTTTAAAGCACATATCTTGATTTCAGAAAGAAAAAAAATGTGGAAAAGTTGCAGAAATCTCCCTTCAGAAACTTGATTTTGCAGAAATTTAAAGCCTATGTTGTGGTGTGAATGCATCTCTGTTTTCTGTAATGCTTCATTATAGTGTACTGAGGATTTGTAAACATTCTTTAGATTTAAAGTGAGAGTAATAAGAAAAAGGTTGTGTATATTGTTCTTAAAGCTGTCAAAATGGGATGAGCCCTGGGATCGATCTGGTTTTATCCCACATTTTTTAATTATCGGGTTTAAAAAACCTGATCCAATTTGCAATAAGGGATTTTTAGTCCGACTTTTAAGGGTCAACAAGGATTTAGAAAGGGTTGGATTAATCCGGTCCTTGGGGCAAAGATATTAAAAATATATATATTTTATAATTTTTATTATCTATTTTTTGGGATTTAGTTGTTTTATGTCGGATTTCTTTTTTCTTTTTTCTAGAAAGAATCTTGGTTTTTTTTTTATTATACACACTTACAATCTTAGTTATTTTGTTTGTTTTTTTTTTTTACTGTAATAAGTAGTAAATATTGAAATTGAGTTTTTCGTTTTTAGGTTTGGTTTGTATATCATTTTTAACTTTTTTTAAAAATTTTCTATTCACTTTTTTTTTTTACGATGTTTTGCAATTTTTTTTAGATGATGTGAAAATTGAATTGTTTTATTTTAAATATTTTTAAAATTAAAAAAAAACCATAAATAAAGGGATGTGTTGATCCTGGTGAGATTGGATTTGGATTAGGATTTTGAGGATTTTTTAGAAAATAGGATCGATCTGTCTTGATCTTTGAAATTTTTTGACTATTGGGGTCTTTGTTGTTTTCCATCTGCTCGTGCAAGCGCATTTGGAGTTATATCCAAATAAAATTCTAACAAATCATCTCTCAAAAGAATTAAACACTCCAAAAAAGTTCTGGTTCATGAGTTTAATGCCTAAGAGGTAATAGAAGTCATGGTTTGCCAAACTCATCATGATCATGGAAGTTGAAGAGTACCAATTCAATTTTCCAAGGGGGGAGCGACCATTTGTGTTAAGAATGATGCACTTGGATTGTGCACCTGATTTGTACTCCTATATTTAGATCTTATATTATTAACTATGTGACTTAATATGGATCAATGTAGTTATTAATTATTTGACTTAATGTGGATCAAGAAATACCTGAATTAGGTCCATATAAAAATTTTCAAAATTAAGATGGTCATATTTTATAAAATAAATCCTAATTGATAAATTAAATTCTATTGATTAGGTAGAAAATGATATAAAAAATCTTAAAATGGATATATATTTTGTTCTAAAACAAGTGATTAGAAGCAGAAATTATGGGGTTGTGTAAGAAAAACATCAATTCAATTCAAGAAATTGGGAATCTAAGACACATGGAACCAAAACAAAAATTTTATAGAGCTTAATAGAAGCTCCAATACTTGGGAAGCTTTAATTTCTTGGTCATAAAATATGAAACCCTAATTTTTCCTATTCTATTTTTTTTTTTCACTCTCACCACGGAATTTTAAAAGCACTTAATCAAAACCCTACAAGGTAAAGGAATTTTTTAAAAAGGGATGGATGTGAGGATTAAGAAAAGGTTGACTAGAAATGGGTATTTTTGTTTTTGCTGAAATGAAGTTGAAAAGACAATAACAAGGGCATGCATATATATATATATATAGAGTAATGTTACTGTGTGCAACATTGCACATAATAACAAGTGCAACCGTTAGTCAACTAATTGTTAAAGTTAACGGTATGTTGTTAAGAAAAAATAAATTCTTGTATAAAAAATTATTTTTTCAAATATCTTTTTATAAACTAAACCCTAAAAGGATAAACTAAACCCTAGAGGTACTTGATTAAATTTTAATTAATTATTTTTTTTAGAAAAGATAGTTGATCGTTAACTTTGACCGTTAGTTGATTAACGGCTGCACTTATTAGCGTGTGCAACGTTGCGCACACTAACATTTTCATATATATTTGAGAGAGAGAGAGAGAGTCCTATAGAGTATTAAGGAGTATACCTTATAGAATGTTCCTGTTAAATCTCTAACGGTTAAAATTAACCGTTAGTATTTAACAAAAGAATAATATCTGTCCTGATGATTTAATATTTGACTTTTTTCAACTTATTGTATCAGTATCCGACCATATTGGCGACTCAAAATTATGGAGTTAAGTCGAGTTGATCCCGAGGGCCAAGTGCTTATTAACAATTCAAGGTGTGACACTGATTATATTATAAAATGGAGAGAGGGAGTATAACTAAATTTTTGAAAGCATATTTATAGGGGTAATATGAGACCATTAAAGAACAGATGCCATAAGTATAAATTCATTAATGCTAATATATATATATATATATATATATAATTATATATATATTTACCCAAATAAAATTCTAACAAATCATCTCTCTAAAGAATGACACATTCCAGAAAAGTTCTGGTTCATCGATGCCATGAACTTGAAGAAAAGCTGACCCCCTCTTAGCATGGCCATGAGTATTGTTTAATGCATGCCTAAGAGGTAATAGAAGTCATGGTTAGCCAAGCTCAACATGAGGGACCGACCATTTGTGTTAATTAAGAATGATGCGAGGCAACAAATTATACAAGTGTCCGAATGGAAATTTATCCTTTGAACCTGACCTGTGCATATTTCCATACATTGAATCTTGTGATTTAAAAAAATAAAAACATGATTATTTGTAAGGTCCAGAATAAAAGGTACGAATATTTTTTAGGGTTTTTTTCCCCTTTAATATATGATGTGATTTAATGTGAATTCGGAGATCCATATCCCACTCGTGGATTAGGTCCATAACAAAATTTCCAAAATTATAACATGATAGTACTTGTATTTTATAAACTAAATCTTATAATACTTGATTTTTTTTAGGAACACATGCATTAATTTAATCGATAGTGTAGAAGAGAAGGTTAGAATATCCAGAACTAAATATAGTTAATTCTAAAACAAGTGATTTAGAGAAGGGGAAATTATGGTGGGCTCTGGAAAATTTTGCTTTTGGGGTTGTGTAAGAAAAGCATCAATTCAATTCAAGAAATAGGGAATCTAAGACAGTTGGAACCATTTATTGCAGCTCTAATACTTGGGAGAGCTTTAGTTTTCTTGGTCATAAAATATGAAACCCTAATTTTTCATATTCTAATTTTTTTATACTCACCATAGAATTTTAAAAGTACTTAATTAAAACCCAACAAAGGTAAAGGAATTTTCTTAAAAAAGGGATGGATGTGAGGATTAAGAAAAGGTTGGCCAGAAATGGGTATTCTTTTGCTGAAATGAGGTTGAAAAGACAAAACAAGGACATGCATAAGTGAAATTTATTACAATATATAATATATAAAAGTAGAAGCATTCTCTAAAAAAAATGACGCATTAAATCATTATCATCAGCTAAGTCACTTTATTAGATGATTTGGAAGAATTACATCTAAATGACTCTTTATTTTTCTCTAGATAAAAAATATATTGAGTCACATCTAATTAATAACCTTTCAATTTTTTTCTATAAAAAAATATAGTACTAAATTTTTTATAAAACACTTCAATTTTCCCCCCGAAAAATCTGTAGACTTTTGAGTAAAGAAGTGACTAAAATTCTAAATATTATTTTGTTAAATAAAAATTACAATAATTCATATTTTGTCTATTCTTATTTTTCAAAAAATATCTAGGAAAATAATCTTGAAATAATATTTTTCGATATTAATATATTTTAATAAAAAAAACTTAAAATAAAAAATAAACATACAATTATACCATTATATATATATATATATATATATATGTGTGTGTGTGTGTATACCGTAGGTACGGGTGTTCATGTTGTTTTATTTAAATGGAAAGATTTTGATATGAACTAATTATTTGAGAATTTCTTAAAATTTCAATTCAACAACAACAAGAACATAATAATAATAATAATAATAACAATAATAACCCCACAATAAACATTTCATATTCGTGTCAAATTAAGACCTTTTTTTTAAATTTTTTTTTAACATCCATCCGTCCCCTTAATCCTTCCAATTCATCCACTCCCAAAGATCAATCATGATCCTTCACTTACTCTTTTTTGAATTTGAGACCTTTCGATCCTAAATATTGTCTCTTAATTAACCCCAAATTAAACAAAATTTAATTACCAAATTAAACAAAATTTGATTGCCAAATTAAGACTTATTATATAACGCAACAGAATGAAAATGAAAGCCCCAAAAAGTTTGTAAATAATTGATCATAAGTGATGGATATGAAGGAGCAATCCTAACATTGGTAGAACCATTTTGAAAATCATTGATGCAGGATTTCAATGAAGATGAGATTCATGGAAGAAAGTATGCTTACAAGGAATAACACTTCAAGTCTTGGAGGCTTTCTAGAGATAACCTTTTAAATGGGGGCTTAAAGGAAGATATGTATTATGCCATGAAGTTTAAGTTTAAAGACTTGTATTTCAAATATAAGAATGACAATCCAAGAATGAAGAATGATAAATCAAAGATGAAGAAAAACTTGTAAAATTGCTCAAAGAATGAATGAATTTGAAGTTTTCTTTGGAGATGTTCTTACAAATGTTTGGAGGTTAATTTGTCTTCAAGGATTTATATTCAAGTATAGACTTAAAAGAAGTGAAAATGGCTTGAACAAATATATCATGAAGCATAAAAAATCAAACCATGACAAGTCAAGAAGAAAGCGCCGAAGAAAATGAGGGAGAGGGTGCGAAACGGGAATGGACAGAGAAGAATCGAGAGTCGGCTGATGGCTACTCCCAAGAAACGCTTCACTTGTCCTATGATTGGTGCAAAGTTCAGGAGTTGGAGGACAGCCCTAATCTTTGTGCGAGGAAATCATTTGCATCCCTCTTTCAACATCAGCAGCTACGAACAACTTTTCCAGTGAAGCAGCAACAAGAGTATAAGGGCATACCTACTTTCTTCTTGAGCAAGGAAGAGGTGGATTGTCTCCAATGTTGAACTCTTATTTGTGTGGATTGTTCAGCTTTCTCAAAGCTGGCTTTAGTTCTCTTGTGAAGATGACTATATCATTTGCAAAGGTAAGATGCGAAATTGGATAACCATTCCTATCCGAAACAAAATTTCCCATACTCCCTTCCACAAACATCCAATTTATACCACTGGAGAGCACTTCAGTAGCCAAAATGAAAAGAGAAGGTGACATCAGATCTCTTTGCCTCACTCCTCGACTCAAGGGAAAGAATCCACATGCTCTACTACTTATTGTCATCAAGAAAGAAATGTAGCTCAATACATTCCCCAACAGGTTTAGAAACTGAGCATTAAAACCAAAACTCATCAACACCAGAAAAAGAAAATCCCATTATACTATATCAAATCCCTTAAACATATCTAGTTTCATTATCAAATTTCCTCCCCGACACCTTGAATTCAAAAATTACTTATACTCCGAGGCCAAAAAATATATTATCCATGATATGTCTTCCCTTGACAAATCCTCCTGATTCTCACATAACAACTTCGGAAGTAACAAAGCAATTCTCGATGACATGACTTTGCCAATAATCTTTGATGAAAAATTACAAAGACTTATTGGACTATAGTCAGGAAAAGATGTTGGAATAGAAATTTTCAGTATTAGAATAATTTGAATAGCTGAAATTTGCTTGGGGATGTGCACCCCTATCCAAAAATGTCTGATTTCTTGAACAACATCAGTCTCTATTAGATACCAAAAACCTTGATAAAAGTCACCAGAAAACGGTTCTATGCCGGGTGAGCTCTCCTTATCTAATGCAAATACCTCTAGTTTTATCGTAAGGCTGTTAGCAAAGCAGATAGAATGTGATTTTCCTTAGTTGTAAGTATAGAGGGGATGTCTTTTGTGAAACTGGTAGGATCCAGACTACAGCCACATTCTGCTATAAGCATATTAGAGAAATAACCCATCGCCTCCTCAATTTCTACTTGATCAGTTAACCAATCACCATGTCTTATATATCTACATTTTGACTTTTTTCGTGTGCCATAAATTAGAAAAACAGGATGTATTACCTTCACCCTCCTTTAACCACTTTAATCTTGCTTTTTGTTTCCAAAAAATGAACTCATTTCTCCTATGATAAGCCAGATCCTCCTGAGCTCTACGAAAATTCTCTCCATTACTGTCTCCTAGAGATTGTTTGTAAACTTCCTCCATCTGCGAACAAAACAGCTCTACCTTTTTTATGCTTGATTAAATGTTGCCAAAAACCTCCCTGTTCCATATCCTTAATTTATTCTTCAAACTTACCAACTTAGAAGCCAATATCTGCAACCTGGTGCCATCTACCACCTCATTCCAAGAATTTTCTACCACCTCCCTAAAACCTTCATGTCTACTCCACATGCTTTGATATCTGGAAATTCTTGCCAAGCTGTAGAGCAATTCATAATAGACAGTAATAATGGAGCATGATCAGATGATAACCTGTTTAGATGTTCCAAACTCGTGCTAGCACATATTGATCATTGCCCTATCAAGCTTTCTCCAAAGGGGTGGAAAAGAAGGGCGATACCATGTGAAATTATTTCCTTGATACTGCAAATCAACTAGACAGCAACTATCCACAAGTTTATTAAACTCCCGCATAGCCCTTAGACTTGGAATTGAACCCAAAGATTCTTTTTGAGAGCGGACCATATTAAAATCTCCAGCAATCAACCAAGGGAGAGATAAATCATGACTAATATGCAACATATTAGACCATAAATCCCTCCTGCCAATATAATTACCACTTGCATACACCACTGAAAACAACACTTCAAAACCCAACATAGACATTATTGAACAAGTAACAACTTGGGGCAAATATGAGATTACCTCCAAATTAATCAAATTAGGCCGAATAAGACAAAGTTTACAAGAGGAACTACTATAAAAATTAGGGAAATTCAATTTATGGACAAAACTTGCAATTTGATCAGTTTATACAAATGGTTCCAAAACTCCAATAACATATGAATTATGCTTAGAAATTATATATTTAAGATGCATAGTAGAAGTATCATTCCCAATACCTCTAATATTCCATATGATGCTCTTCATATTGAATGGGATGGAAAGGCTGACCGTTTGGTCTGAGACCTTGTCAAGACTTTGAGATTTGGTATTTCCTTCTTATTCCTTCCTTAGAAGAATTAGTAGATTTGCTTCTGTCTTGCCCAACTATGGGTAAGGCAACATTAAAAGAAATCTCTTTTGCAGCAATGCTTATCTGATTCTCAATTGCTTTAGCAACCTCTTGAGGACTTCCCCAATTTTGGATTGGTGCAAGCTCAAAAATTTAATATGCAAACGGCCAAAGATATGGAAAATATTATCAACCATATATTTTTTCTGTATCTCAAAATTTAATATCAACCATTTGGTTTAATATCTTTCGATTATCAACCATTTTGAGATACAGAAAAAAAATTAGAAAGCTCTCAAAACTCTGCTCCTATTTCTTTAACATCCATCCTCTCCAAAAGTATTATTATTCATTCTACCTTAAATTATCCTCTTTTCCTCTATATAGTATTCAAACAATATTTGGTTCGCTAGATTTGTTGTTGGTGTGCTTCTTCAGTAGGCTTGATCGTTTTACCCAAGGAGGCACCATGAGAGGGTCGAAATCTATCTTAAGGGGATAGTACAAACTACTAAACTCTATCAAATTTAGACTTTCTCTTCCATAAGTTATTTTATATGTAGCGATAACAAGTAAGTGATTTTCCCTAACTTATTTGTCTACAATTGGATTTGTATGCTATAATAATTATATGTTCGAGTGAAGTTAACTTCTGTTCTCTATAGGAACTATAATTTAGTAAATATATTTTTAATTGAGTATAATAATATCGAGGTTTTGCTTTAATCAATTTTATCTTGTTATTTAGAATATAAATAAATATATATTCTTAAAGTTAATATTAAGAATTACATGTTATTAATATATTTAAGTTTTATTTAAGAATTACAGTAATGAACCAGAGTTTAATTCTAATTAGAGTTATTGTTAACCTCATCTTCTCCAAAAGGTGTAAAATTTAAAGAAAAGAAAAAACATTTGCAGCGGCTTGAAGTTTGTTTTTCTTTCTTCTCCAATCTCTCATTTTTTTCTCAATTTTGCTGCGATGAAACCGGAGTTATATTTCCACTAAAGCTATTGTTACCCTCAACTTCTCCAAAAGGGATATAAAATCAGAATTCCTAAAATGATCAAATCAGGAGTTAACACTTGAATCAAGGATTTGTATAACATTAGCCCTATCTCTAAACCTTGGTTTATTGGAGAATAAATTCCATTAATGATCTTTCCAATGGCATTTTTGTTAAGGACTCTTAGGTGCTTTGATTTTCTATTTGAAAAATAGTTGGGTTGGAAGTCTACAATGCACGAGGTCGTGCAAGTGATGGAGAGCGATTGTGAAAAAATATATAAATATATAAATATATATATATATATATTTATGTTTATATATAAAAAGAAATGTTATAGAATGTTATTAAGCAAACCTTATAGAGTGTTACAGTTAAATCTTTAACGATCAAAGTTAACATCAAGTGTCTTATTTTTTTAAAAAAAATTAAAATTTAATCAAGTATCCTAAGATTTAGTTTATAAAAAATATTTGAAAAAATCATTTTTTATAAAAGAATTTATTTTTTTAACAACTAATTATTAACTTGACCATTAGAAACTTAGATGTATTGTGTAGTACTCTGTGGCATTACCCTATGTATATATTAAAAAAATATGCTCCCTTTTCTTATATATGCTCCCTTTGTGTCCTATTGTATATGTGCTCCCTTTAAAAAAGAAAGGAAGGAAGGAACTTGCACCGTCAAAAGATTTCATTCCCCCCACATTCTTGGTGGAAATTTTTTTATCCTGTTTTTCCAACAAATTCCGTTCTTTTTCATACATTGAGCCTAATTTAAGTAAAAATTGACAAATGATGATTAACTTTGACTGTTAGAGATTTATCTGAAGTATTCCTATAAAGTGTATTCTGTAATACTTTATAGCATTTATACAAAAGAAAATGCTATAAAATGCACTAGTGCATTATATATGGAGTGTATTATTAAGTCTTTAATAGTTAAAATTAACGATTAATGGTTTTTTTATTTAAAAATAATAATAAATTTGATCCAATATCCTTAGTGTTTATCCTTTTTGGTACAATATATAAAATATATTTACAAAAAATAATTTTTTATTAAATATTTATCCTTAATTGTGCATTCTATACAAAGTGCACTAGTATATACTATAGCAATACCTTACACACACAATAGGTTCATTCATGGAATGCATCCTCCATTGAATGACAAATTGAAGAAGGGGAATCGTGAAGACAATTATTAGGTAGTTGACTTTTAGTGTTATTAAACTATATAATTGTGTTTAATATGGGTTAGTTCGATCCGACTTCAACCCCATTTGAGGTTACAAATTTCTCAATTCAACTCCTTCAAAATTATGGAGTTAAGTCGAACTAGTCCCAAGGGCCAAGTCCTTATTGATGGCTCATGTGACACTAAATTATACTATAACTTAGTTTTTGAAAGCATATTTATAGTGGTAATACGGGACCATTAAAGAAAAGATGCCATAAGTACAAATTCATTAATGTATACTATATATATATATATATACATATACACACACCCAAATAAAATTCTAACAAATCTTCTCTCTAAAGAATGAAACATTCCAGAAAAGTTCTGGTTCATCAATGCCATGAGAAGAAAAGATGACCCCCCTATAGCATGGCCTTGAGTATTGTTTAATGCCGGAGAGGTAATAGAAGTCATTGTTTGCCAAACTCATCATGATCATGGAAGTTGAAGAACACCCTTATCTTTTCTAAGGAGGGACCGACCCTTTGAGTTAAGAATGATGCTCTTGGATCGATGCAATAAATTATATAAGTGTTTAAAGTGAAATTTATCCTTTGGAAGATATCTATTTCAGATGAGCCAAACCAATAGGATGATCTGAATGAGTTCTATATCATGAAATTTGACTTTGTACCACTCATATTATTTAGACAGTTCTAAAAAGTTATGTAAATAGGATTAAAAAATTGTAAATCTTCCTTAGCCAGGTTTGGGTAGAATAGTAGAAAAAGTACAAGTATTGGTAGCCTAACAAAAAAGCCCTCCTCCAAGAATCTTTAGAATTACCACGGCTTAACTTTCAATTAACCTCTAATCATCAAATGAAATGTGAATCACCCGTCCTCCTCTCTTTGAAAGATCTATATTTCTACATTTGAATCTTTTGGTCTCAAAAAGTGAAAAACATTATTATTTTTAAGGTCTAAAATAAAAGATACAAATATATTTTACGGTTTTTTTTTATGATGTAATTCAATATGAATCTAGAGTTTCATGTTTCACATATGAATCACATTCATAATAGAATTCTCAAAATTATAACAAGATTGTACTCATATTTTATAAACTAAATCTTAAACCTTATCTGTCCACCTCAACGGTCTTTAGAGAATCACTTGTTCTCGTCATTTCTTGAACTTGATAGTTTTGAATCTTAGGTGATGTTGCGGAATGCACAGATAGTTCTTTTAAACTAACAAAAATAGTTAAATATTAACGGTGAAAATTTTCTATATCTCTCCTCTCATTAGACAAAATTGAACATCATAAGCCATGAATTGACAGGCAAACAACATTAATTCTTTGATAGCAACCAAATCAGTACAATCTTGTATATGTTACAACTACACAATCCTAAACACACACGATTAATTAGCAACTCTCTCATGCACAAAAACCAACAAACCTTAAGTAACTGACTTAGAAATCATCATCAAAACAAACCTTAAACAAAACCAATTAATTTACAGAAATCACAGAATTAAGAGATTAATTTCTAATGCATGACAAATAATTATTATTACATATCTCTAACTTCAAATTCGTTGCGATTTTTAACGACGATATCGAACATGTGCATGGACTTGAACTTGTTGAAGTCTTTGGGTAGAGAAATCAGATGAACGGTGGATCTCTTGTGGAACTGAAGAAGTTCAGGCTCATCATAGTACCTTTCCCACCCCAGAGAAGACAGTTTTCTTTCGAGAACTGCATAGGATGTAATGACTTCATTGCTTTGGACATGAACCAACATTTTCCGACGAGTGGTGGATCCGCCGTGGTAGTCTCCGGGGTTCTCCACGAGCCGGACGACTCCGTTCTTGAAAACCCAGACACCAGACATATTCTATTTTAGGAGGGTATTATGGGAAATTGATTAAAATGTGGAATCTTGTTTTGTGTATATATGGAATTGATGAGAAGGGGCTCTTATATAGAGGTTTTTGTTCATTATTATATGAAATATTAAAATAGGAATTTGAGCATGCATGGATGTAGCAAGTGGATTGGGAACCTGTTCCCTTTGGAAAAATCCCTTTTAATAATGAACCACCAAATAAGAAAATGATCTATTCCGATTCAATATTTGATTTTTTCCGACTCACTTTGTCAGTGTCGACCTTATATTGCACTGTCTTTTGGCTCAAAAAACCACTTTTTTTTTAGTTGTATTATGGTATATGTACCCTTTTTTTTTTTTATTATTATTAAAAAGAAGAAAAGAAATTAAAGAACTTGCATTGTCATCATTTTAATATTGAAGAAAAAATTTTATTCTCCCACATTCTTGGTGGATGTTATATATAAATATATATTTATATATATGATAATGTTATAGTGTATATTAGTGCACTTCATATAGAGTGTATAGTTAACGATCAACATTTGATTCTTCAATAAAAAAACAAGAAGTTTTTATATATATCTATTTTATATATTATACTCTATAAGGATAAACTAAATTCATAGATACTGAAACAAATTTATTATTATTTTTTAAAATAAAAAAAGTTAATCATTAATTTTGATGATTAAATATTTTACTCCATATAGACACTACAAGAAAAGAACTGTCATCTATGAAATTATTTGTAGTTAAATAATTAAATTTCATAGGCATCATCTCTTGATGACAAAAAAAATTCATTGCTAGGTTCGTCTCTTAGAATACATCGCTAAAAGTATTTGATTACGAAATTAAAATATGGTAGTAATAATATACTTTCACTACAAAATTTTTTCGTGACTAATTTATAAAAGTATTTGGCTTAAAAATTGAAATCTAGTAAAAAATAAGATACCTTTACTACAAAAGTATTTGACTTAATAGTGCATTTTACGTGGAGTCTACTAATATACATTATAACATTTTTCAAATTTATATATATTAGAAGAGGTTCATTCATGGACTGCAGCCTCTATGAAAAGACAAATTAAAGAAAGACTAGCTATATAGGCTGCAGCAGCTGTCAAAATCAAACTCACCAAAAGAACAATGGAGGGATCTCTCAAGGCATGCCTGCACCCATTCTTATAGTGGATAGGGCAGGGTTGCTGCAAATATATATATATATATTTATATCAAGAATGAATTAAAAGCATGCATGGCTCGCCATGTGTTTCTTCAATATATATCTGATCTTTAATTATCACTTTTTTGATCCATGTTCAGCTTTTCAATTTGACTCATGCATAACTTCAACATTCATTCATTCATCGATCTTTTTGGTTTCTTCTTCTTCCATGCATATTCTGCAGAAAAGCTGGATCGATGAGTATTAGAGCCCATTATTTATTGGAGGAGTGGAGTGGGCAAGTTCTAACCTTTATTATACTGACAAGAATATGAAAGAACTGGAAAAGTACTTACCCTTTTTTTTATGATCACCAACTTTTCTTTTTTTGTTTTGTTTTGTTTTGTTTTTTATTATTATTTTTCCTTCCATAATTAGACACGTGGTGATAAGCTTCTTATCTTCACAATTCAATGGCTGATCGATATTTATGTATACAGCCAACTGCATTGCCAGTACTACTCAAATAAAGGACCCCAGAGATCTCCCACAACTTTTGAATCAAATTGATTACAGAATATGCATGGCAGCTCATCATTTATAGATATCGTTTTAATTTCTTTAATTCTACTCTGAAAATGTGCTGATTCTTGGTTTTAGGGTTAACTATTTAAGTTAAACAAGATTTTATAATGGAATAGAGATCAAGAAACACATCGAGCCAATATTGATCGAGGCCTATAAGAACTTTAATTTATCATTTGAATTTGCTTCTTCAATCTTTGATTTAAGGGGAAAGTCCCTTTGCGGGCGAAATCCCTTCCATTGGTTACAGAGACCCTTTGTGCTAGTGAATGTAAATTCAGGAATGTATACAAACTGATAGAATACAAGTGGAGAGGATGTGACGAGTAGGCTGCCAACTTAGGACATTACTCTTGCCGAGACAGCCATTTGCACTTCTTCAATCTTCATCGTTAGCTAAACATGAATATGTGATCTATTATAAGGATCATTTGAGATCTAAAGTGACTAGCTCTAAATTGTATCTTCTTTCTTAGTTTTCTAGGATATATATAAATATATATATTTAGTGGTGTTCGGGTCAATTTGCATGCATCTTGATATATTGGTGGGATTCAAACTTAAGACCTATGGTATAGACGCTAGCTATTCCACCCAATGGGATGTCCCCGAAGAGAAAAAGAATGACCATCTTCCCAAAAGAAATATATGATATGCATCCCTGATATCTTAATCTCACGTTGGGAACATGTACGGTTATATAGTATAATTGTTTAATGATGAACCTAAGTATATGTCTATTATAAACTTAAAATGTCCATTATAACATAGCAATGACATTGTTGCTAGGTTGTGGGTACTGTCAAGCCCATAATCATGCTTTTTTTTTATTATTTTTATTTGGGCGTGATATGGCTGAGGATATGAATATGGGTCATATTAGAATATTTTAGCAAATTATAAGAAAGTTTGTTTTATGGATAAGATATCACTTTAGTTCAATATATGGATTATAGTGGACAACCTTTGTACTTAAGACATCTTGTGCTGTCTCTACTGTATGTATGTATATATATATATATACCTACAAAATGAATAGCTTTGTTGTCATTTTTGTATCCATTTGGACATATATACACCACGACGTATACTTGGATAAGTTGGACTTTGCAGAGATTCAACCCTTCTCTTCAATATTGGCATGCACTTACTAAAAACAAGCATGGGAAAGCACTGTCTTGATATGGAAAACCCTGTCATTTTCGCTGGAAGAGATGTTTCTATTTTGGACACGCATATGCTGGGAAGACAAGCCAAGTGAAGGGAAATTTGATATCTCTATCAAGCTGTTCTTCGTACAATATCTATCTATCTATCTTTTCTAGCCAAAATTGGTAAAGGCTAGAGAATATATGGCATACACTAGTACACACTAATTGGATTCTTAATTTGGTCAAGTGGGCAATTCTTGTCTTTGGAAAGCGTTTCATGAAAATAACATTTATCGTCGTGCATTAAAAATTAAATTACCATTAAGATCGATTTTAAAAAGTAAATTCAAAAGTAAGTTCGAATATGAATCTCTGGTTATCCCCTATTAAATTTTATTTATTTATACCCACCATTCCTCTAACCTTTTTTACATCCCTTAATTTGAGGATCAACAGTGACATCTCACTTATCCTTGGTATGTCTCGAACTCACCTCCCGATCTCAAGTGTTGCTGCTTCCCACTAAGCTAGTAAGGCTTGACTTCCCTATTAAATATTGATTTGTGTTTTTTCTTGACTGGCAAAATGTTAGCTAGCTAGCTAGCCATGCATGGTAACAAAACCAAATGGTCTTCCTTTAGTGGCTCATGGTCTTAGCAATTGAGATCGTTTCAAAGTTTCATCATTTAGAAAGATTTAGGACATAATTACTTTTTGTAGTTTGGAAAGTAGATTTGTTTCCAGCACTCTTTGAGGGTAAGGTACTTTACGTTCTCCCTTATGTTCTTGATATTTTAATAAATTGGTAGAGGTCTGTCAAATCCCCTTCTTCCATGGCGGTTTTTTCTAAATAAATAAAATAAAATAAAAAACCAAATGGTCTTCACTTGCAAGAATCATTTTCTTCTCCAAAAGGCAAAAGTACTTTACAATTCAATAATTAAAACAAGACACAAAAACAACCCTTCGCATGGTACATATATATGTAAAAGAGTTAGCTAAACCATGAGAAGCCCTTCATGAGCTCTATATATTATATTATACTGAACTATGTAAAACGGAAATTAATTTCCAGCTAAATGAAAATGAAAATGAAAACGAGAAAAAAACTAGCCAAAAAAACACACCCTCCCACAGAGTTAAGAATCCCAAGAGATCAAAGATCCTTGTTGTTGGGGATTATGCAGAATTGGCCTGAATATTATCCCTAACTTCGAATTCGTTTCGATTTTTAACAACAATGTCAAACATATGCATGGACTTGAACTTGTTGAAGTCTTTAGGAAGAGAAATCAGATGAACTGTGGATCTCTTGTGGAACTGAAGAAGATCAGGATCGTCATAGTATCTCTCCCACCCTAAAGCTGCTAACTTTCTTTCAAGAACTTCGTAGGATGTAATAACTTCATTGCTAGAGACATGAACCAATATTTTCCGATGATGACAAGATTCTCCGGGCCGATTCTCAAGTCTCACCACACCATTCTTGAAAACCCACACACCAGACATTTTCAAGAATCAATCTTTTTTCTTCTTTCTCCTTTCTTTTTTCTCTCAAGAGTTGATAATCAAATTGTGGGAAATGATGGGGTTTATATAGGGGGTTGTTCAAGACTTCTTTTTTTCTGGGAACATGATTTTCATCAGGGTAAAAATTGGGTGAATTGTGGGTTTTCAGCTAAGGTATGGGGTCTTTATCTGGGTACTCCAGGGATACATGGGGGGTCAGGGTGTCTGGCGGAACAAGAAATCCAAACCCTTATTTGTGAAATTTTTTTTTTCATAGGATTGGGAAGAATCCTATATTTTCTTTATCCAATTCTTGGGAATCCTTGTCTGTAGAGGGACATTTGAAAACTCTAATCAGATTTTTCCATTTTTTCTAGAAAAAGAAAAGAAAAGAAAATAAATTGTAATTGAAAGTGACCCATTCCCTGTATCACATACTTAGAAGATCACAACAATTGCAACAAATATTCGAATAAAAAATTTAGGCATTGTCCCAAAGAGATGATGATTGGATGTGGATGGCTGCTGTTAGACCCATGAAATTTCACTTCATGTGATCTCTTAATTAATAGGGACTGGATTCTCATAATGGAATTTAATTTTCCAGAAACTTTCAATCATGAATTCTCATACGCTAATTCATATATCCCTTTAGCTAGCTTGATTTGCCAGTCAAATACATATACCGACATGATCAAAAGATCATAATGCATTAATACGCATTATATTCTCTTTTGTCAAGTCTTGCTAGTTTAATGGTAATTAAGTAGTAGCATCTGGGACTGATACGTTGGGATCGAGTTCGAGACACGACAAAATTAGATGGGAAATCACCATTGATTCTCGAGGACGTGAGAGTATGAAAAAAAGTTACGAAAGAGGTGGATAAAAAAAAGAGCAATATTATATTCTCTTGTATGCATGTATATGAAGGCAAATGTGTGTGCAATACCTGAATCCTGCATCGAGATTAATTACAGGGTCAAATATTTGATCATCGAGATTACCTAAATTTCGAATGTCTCAAGATGGGAATGAGTACATTCAATTATGAATGAAGAAAACGAGGATAAATTAATCAGTAGTTCGGATCGTTCATTTTAAAATGATTGTTGTTTAAGGAAGAATGTTTTATTTCAAAATGATAGTAGTTGTTTATACATTTCAAGATAAAAAGTATAAATGAATTGCCTTTTTTTACTTGTCTTTATTAATTTTCCTTTTTGCTTCTTTTAAAACTAATTTATTGTTTTATTATATATTTTCAATAATTAAACCAACAAATAAGAGATGAGGGATGAAAAAAGTAAAATGTAATAATGAGGGGCAATATTACACATAAATGAAAAACGATTGATTACCTTAATGCCTATAAAACAATCTCAAATGATAATCGTTTTGAAACGGGGGGAGTATTTATCAAAAAGTAATACACATGAAAAAAT